>SPNW01000026.1:0-132072 GCA_004918325.1 Wallemia hederae
CCTATCATGGTTCTGCTGAGTTTGTCAGTTTCTGCTGGCATTCTCTGCAGTCCCTGTTAGGTTTTAGTTGGATTGGAATTGAGTTTGGATTGGGTTGGGAGTTGCTTGAGTTGGTTTGTCGGTGGCTCGAGTTGATTTGGTGGTAGCTTGAGTTGGTTTGTTGGTAGCTTGAATTGATTTGGTGGTGGCTTGAGTTGCTTTGGTGGTAGCTTGACTTGATTTGATGGTGGCTTGAGTGCTTTCGTGGTAGCGCGGTCTGGTAGTCATTGATGGTCTAACAGTCTTCCCTTACTTGTACACCTTTAATATATCTTCACTTTAAGTATTGCTTCATAACTTTTGTCTGCTGTCCTGTGTTGTCATTTCAAATCTTTTGACACAAGTAGCAAATGCATGCATAAGTATTAGTACATTGAAACGTCGTTGTACAAGCAAGCATGTCTATACAACACTGTCCACTTTACGGTGTGACGCCTCTGCCGTCCAAGCCAGAGGCGCCCAATGTCATTTTGATGAGCTGCTTATGGAGATTAGGCGAGATGAAGAGCAGAGGGTCAATAATTTCGCACTCATAACATAAGAGAGTGTTAAGTGACGGTGTCAATGTCAGTCGTACGTCTAAAAAGGTGTACTTCTCAAAATTGAGATGCTCCAGCTTCGACAGCGTCTGAAGATTGGCGTACACAGAAGAGCTCAGAGTGTACGTAGAGTTAAAGAGTAGCAAGTTCTACATTTAATGTTATTGAATACAAACAAAGTCAGGTCTATTGTCTATGAGCTTTGTAAGCGACTGAAATCATTACTAAGTGTTCATTATCTATGATGTGAGAGAGAAGTGCGAGAAATTGAGGTGATGAGTAAGTTGCACGGTGAAACGAAGAAAAAATGTTGAAATTGGTCAGAACTCTTACGCGCTATCCTTCTTTTCGAGCTTCTGCTCGTTATCCTCGACGTGTTCGGCCTCTCCGCTGAATCTCTGTCTCTTCTCATTGACCATTACCATCTTGCTGGTGTCAAATTGATCCCATTGTCTCGTTGGCACCTTCTTCTCGAACATGTAGATAATCTCCTCGAGAGAGCGACCTCTTGTCTCTGGGAGGAAGAAGAAGACAAAGGCGACAGTCACTATGCTTAAGAATCCGTAGATCAGTGACACCATTGACTGAATGTTTGCCTTGTCTTCGTCGTAAAGGTATGGGAGCCTGTGAAAATGTCAGTTTGTGGGTAGAATGTTTCTAGCACTTACGTGAAAGTGACAACGAAAGCGGAAATCTGTGTGTCTTGATTAGCAAGTTGTATGATCTAGCGTTAACTATGCTCACCCAGAAGCATGAAGTTCCCAAACTCATGATCTTGTTCTTGCAGCGACCTCCAGATAGCTCACTGGCACAGACCCAGGCGAGTGGACCCCAAGCCAAGTTGAAAGCGACTGAATACGTGAGTGAGCAGCATCTACATCGCCAACGTACCACTCACAAGTGAAGAGGAAGTACATCGCGATAACGACTTTGTTGTATACGTGACTCATATCCTCGTTCACGTAGTTGCCGACACCGAGCAGACCCATGATGATCAGGAAGACGCCCATGATTGCACCGGTAGACATGAGCAGCGGACGTCTGCCGTAACGGTTGACGATGCCGAACGAGACGATGACACCGACCAGCTCGACTACACAGATTGCGATAGTTATGACGAACTTGTTGCCAATTTCCAGACTTGCCGCAATAACAGCGATGTAACTGAATACGATCTGAATTCCTGATATCTGGAGAGATTTCATGAGCAAGTCGCGCACGAGGAAGAGCATGTTGCCTCACCTGTTGACAAATGAGGACACCACATGTGAGAAAGAGTTTTCTGCGATTGCCTGGTGCGAAGACAGCAGCCCATGACGCATCCTTGCCTGATGATTGCATCTCATCGTCCTTGGTCTGGTTGAATGAGTTCATCTCCTCATCTACGCAAGCTTGTGCGTCTGGTCTGGCTCCGTGTATCTTCCAAAGTGCTTTCTCAGCCCTCTCTGTCTTGTCTCTCGAAACGAGCCAACGAGGAGACTCAGGAATGATGAGCTGACCCAAGATGATCAAAACAACGAACATCAAGTTCAGAGTAGTGGGAATTCTCCATGCACCTGTCTACCTGTCAATATATTGTCTATGTCTTTGAACACTACTTACCCGTATCTGGGCGATCGTGAACACCGAGACCGACACCCGCACCAATAACTTGACCGAGAGCAAGCAAACATTGCCACTAGAGCTTGTTAGACTTTGATTCTATGGTATTATACTCGACTTACACTTCCACTGTATCAAGTTTAGATGCTTGTGAGGTAGCACGTTAGCCACGACTTACACAACTGCAGCTCTGATTTCTGATGGTACCTGGGGCGTGTCAGAATGCTGTAACAATACGTACGACTTCCCGTGACAGCTTGACGCAAGCAAGTCCAAGATTACGCAAATTTTTACATAACCCCACTGTGCGTCGGCCAAGCTGCCAGCATGTCTTGACCGTTGACTTACGATTTCACTGAGATAGAGTGGAGCACCGTTGCTCATCATACCGACACAAATACCGAGAATCAATCTTCCAACGACGAAAATAGCGTGGTCACCGACTCTAGCGACCTAAAAGCAAGGTTAAAGACGACTAGGCTTAGCAGTAGGCCAACATACTTGCAATATGGTGCCAATAATACCTTTACTTGGAGTTAGTTTAGCTTCCGTGAAGGTACACCCACTTACCCATCAAACATGCACTCAAGAACAATCCTTTTCTTCCGAAGTAGTCACCAATGACTGAGGACGACAAAGCGCCAACCAATTCACCTGAATGACATTAGCACTCAAAACATACCAAGGCTGTCTAAACTCACCAACGAAAACGATCGATGTGAACAGAGATTTGTCTTCGGATGGGAACTTGCAGTTGTTTCCTTGTGGGTCGCATTCACCGAAATCTTGTTTCCATCTTTCCGTTTCCAAAACCGAGGTGAAGTAGGTACCTAAGCGAAGTGTGAGATGCAGCTGCATAGCAAAAGCATTCCGTACCATCGTATCTTTGAAGAATGTTAGTGGAGCAACTTTGCAATTAGTGGCGTACTCACCCATAAAGAACGGCACCGAGGACTGCTATGCCAGCGTAGCACAGTGGCCTCCTGTACTTAGCGGACAGTAGGCCATCTTCCATAATATACTTGAAATCTCTCATTGTTGTTACGAAAAAGGAAAGTGGAGATGAATGTGGAGAAAGAATAAATGTGGATTTTGAGGGGTAAGCGAGGTGTCAGCTGACGTCGTAACTGAGTGATCTGGCGGGGAAAGGCTTCCGGAATGAAGTAGAGCTAATAAACTTGTTTGAAGCGGCGAAAAAACGGCAAGAATATAATTCCAATAAAGCGAGGACCCGCAGGAGTCTAAGAATGATTCCTCCAACGTTTTCCTGGAGCTCCATCATTTTCAGGAACCGGCAGTATTTGCCAGAACATATGCAGTTTTTCCATTCGTTCACTGGTACATATAAAATGCTGGAAGTTTGCGGGTGTGTATGACGGGGTTCCGGGGAGCTTGTTGAAGCTTTATTGGCATGCAAGGGGTCGTGCCCAGCGAAATGGTGTCATAAGTCAGGGAGAGGCATATGACTACGCAGGGCGCAATGAGGACGTATGAGCTGTGACCCAAGATACCGCGAGACAAGTCCGCATAACTGCCCAGCCATCACCTTTAGCGACGCTTCGGTGATCAGTGATCACTCCATATCTCCACCGTCGGTCGCATGACAAGAATTCGTTTCAGGACTGGTTCAGCGCGTAATTGTGAGATACTGGGGTACTGGGGCAGTATGTAATTGGGATACTCGCGCAGCACGTCAAAGGTGATAAGAGGCTTATCCGCTTATCTTGCTGTGTATTTGGCATGTATAACTGTCCACTTAACTTTGAGGATGCTGTCAAAAATGAGATGCCTTGTAAGAGCCACACCAGCTGTACCACGTCAAGCCCTCGCTGTGAGTCTGCGCCCGATTCTGCTGGCCACTGCTGATCCCACGCCAGCGCTATGTTAGCACGCGTACTAGCGAGCAAGAGCTCAATGAGCGCAAGGAGCAGCCAGATCACCCGCCACCAACCGCCAATACTGGCCTCTACACGAGCACCTCCGATAAGGTGCAGGAGCGTACAGAGACTGAGGAAGCAGACGCCATCGACGGTCCACTCAAATCGAGAGGCAGGAGCGGCGCAGAGACGCTCAGCGAGGAGGACCTCAGAGCCGACAAGGGTGAAGATCCTCTGAAGCGTTGAAATATACGCTACTCCACGACGCTGTCACAAGTTTGTTACGATTTCTCTATTTCTCTGATTCTAGCTGTGCTTGTAATGAAACGACTTGTAAAATGAATTCTTGATTGCTATCCCATATGCCATCTCCCATCTCTGCGCTGCTGCTCCTTGCAACACCACCGTCATCGAGATGCTTAGAGCGAACCGCTCAATCAGCGCAAACGTGGCGCGTAGCACGCGGAGCGTGAGTAACAGCCCTTGAAATATCCATCTCTAATCTCCATCTCTTCAGTACGCTTCCTCCTCATCCAAGCCTGCTCGCCCAATACGCAGATTCATAATTACGACAACGCTCCTCGCTGGTGCTTTCTACGGCGGTAGCTCCTACTACGCACTTCAGGACCCTGCCTACGCTGAATTCTTCACCGCGACTTTCCCCGGTGCACACCAAGTTCTTGAAACCATCGAGGATGCCCACCTCAAAGATAGAATAGACAACATCGACTACGATGCCATCCGCAACCACGCACAGCGCGCGACTGAGGTGAGCAAGGACGCCTACGCCCGCCTCCACAGTCTCGTCGACAAATACGCAAACGCTGGTAAGGTCACCGAGAAGGCGGCCCAGGCCAAGGACGCCGTGAAGGACGAAGCCGATGAAGGCTTGTACGTCGGCTCTGGTCTCGTGAACAAGGCCAAGGATGTCATGAACGACACCGTCGACAAGGCCAAGGACGGCGTCGAGAAGGGCGTCGAGACAGCAAGCGAGAAGGCTACCACCGTCGCTCACAAGGCCGAGGAAACCCTCGAGCACGTCGGCAGCAAGGCAGAGAAGGCGGGCGAGAAGGTGTCGGAAGCGATCGAGGACCCTAACGCCGGTGGACTGACTGCTGACGGCAAGAAGATCTACACTGGCCCACCACTTCCAATCGGCCACTCCCTTCCAGACGGCTACGTCTACCCACCAAAGCCAGCCGCGCCAGCAGCAGCACCTAAGCCAAAGAAGGAGAAGAAGGTCGAGCCCCTCCCGCTCCTCGCACCAGCCGTGAAGGACCTCTCTGCATCTGAGCCAATCGTCTCACAGCTCGCCGAGACCATCGACAGTCTGTCCAAGTTCTTGCAGGACACCCCGCACGCCGCCGGCTCCGTGAAGCAGGTCATCAGCACCGCTGAGGGCGACCTGTCCGCGCTCGGTCAGCGTCTTGAGGCGCTCAAGGAGGAGGAGAAGAAGAAACTCGAGAAGAGTCTCGACTCGCAAGCCAAGGAGTACTCGATAAGGCTCGCTGAGCATGAGAGGCAGATCCAGAACCGCGTCACGTCACACGAGCAGGACTGGAGGGAGCAGTTCGACGCCGAGCGCAAGTCCATCGCCGAGTCATTCAAGAGGAAGCTGTCGGACGAGCTCGCGACGCAGTCCGAGATCATCAACCAGAGACTGAGAGAGCAGGTCGTGGCACAAGGTGTCGAGATGCAGAGACGCTGGCTCCGCGACATCAAGCTCAAGGTGGAGCAAGAGCGTGGTGGCAGACTCGCCAAGCTCGAGTCGCTCGCTGACGACGTCAAGAACCTCGAGCGCATCACTTACGATAACGCCGACTACGTCGACGATAATGTTAGAGTTCACACGCTCTGGTCTACATACAGAGCACTCGAGAGAGCCATTATCGGCAAGCTCTCCCTCACTGAAGCTAGCGACGAGAAGAAGCCATTCAGGAAAGAGCTCGACGCGTTGGTGAAGATCGCTAAGGAGACCAAGGAGGACACCGCGGGCGGTCAGGTGGTTGAGGCTGCTCTCGAGTCCCTCACTCAATCCAAAATTCCAGACCAGGGCGTCGAGAGCGTCAGCGATCTCTCGGACTGGTATAGACAGTCGATAGAACCAAAAGTGAGGAGAGTGGCTCTGGCTCCGGAAGTAGGCGCAGGCCCTCTCTCGATCGCTGTGTCGTCCGTGTTGTCGTCCCTCCTCCTCTTCAAGAAACAGGGCTTGGTAGAGGGCACCGATGTCGCCGCAGTGCTCTCGCGCGCGGACTATTACCTCTCGCAGAAGAACCTCGACATGGCTGCGCGCGAGCTCAACCAGCTGACGGGATGGCCGAAGACGTTGCTCACTGACTGGCTCAACGAAGCCCGCAAGACCTTGCACGTGCAGCAGGCACTTGACGTGAGTGGAGTGCAGTGGAAGTGATCGTTAAGCTAACAGAGATACCAGGTTGTTGAAACGGAAGCTACACTCGCATCTCTCCTTGTCATCTAGACTAACTAAAGAACGATACAAAATGACTCAAAGCGACATAAATCTCATTCATTGATTTGCACTAGAAGAGGGGTGGAAGAGAGATGTCTGTTGTTTGTGATGCTTGCGATGTTTGCGACGTTTGCGACGATTGTGCCACCTCCTCCTCACAACTCCCACTCACTTGCAATGCAATCTAATTGATCGAATAAATATTACTAGTACACGAGTAGCAACAGCTGCCCAGTCTGCGCCACGTTCTCTTCACGCCACCCCTCAAAATCCTGGCAGAGGGCCCTCGATTGGCCCAACAGCATATATACTCTTGATACCTGTGTTGGTATTTCCAAGACCAGGCAGCTCCTCGTCCTCCGTCTTGTCCACCTGCGGGACGACTGATGGACCTTGCAGGAGCTCTCTCTCCTCGTCCTCCGTCATTGGACCAAGGTGGAACTTATCCCTACCGACAGCACGGCCAGGCCTTTCGCGCTCCCAGAAGCGCGTCGTGTAATCGTTAGACCCCGACGCCATAAGATGGCCGAGCGGGTGCCACGCCATGGACCACACACTGCTCTCGTGCGCCCAGTCGACGCTAGCGATGGGGTTGGTAGTGCTCTTCGGGTCGCTGGGGTGAGCGAGCGAGTGATACACCATGGCGCCAGTGGCCGTGCCCGTGACGAGCATAGGGTGGATGGGATGCCACGCCAGCGAGCACACCTCCCTCTCGAATCCTTTCAAGACGGTGAGGTCCTTCATCGCACGCAGGTCGAACACCCTGACACTCTGGTCGCGCGAGCCGGTTGCTGCGAGCAGACCGTCGGGCGAGAAGCGACATGTCTGTACAGTGTTCTTGTGTCCATGCAGCGTCGACAGGTCAGACGGCCGTCTCGGATCCCAAAACTTGACGAGGTTGTCCTTACCCCCGCTCATGATGAGCCCCTTGTGTGGGTGCCAGTCGACACACTTGACATCCCAACCGTGTCCTGTCAGCGTGCGCTCCTCACGGTGCTCCCCGAAGGCCCACACCTTGAGCGTCTGGTCGTCGGAGGCTGTGACGAAGTGCTGGTCTGTAGGTGACACCGCCACTCCCCGTACCGCCGTATCCATCCCTGTGTCTTTGTTTCCATGCGCCTGCCACGCGGCGACGTTGTTCATCGCTGGGTTGAAGTACTTGACGGTGCCGGCTGAGTCTGCCGATATGATCCAGTCACCCGAGTACGTATACGCTAGCGCCCTAATCGAGGAATCGTGCGCTTGCAGGATTGTCTCGAAATTGAAAGTCAAACCATTCCACAGGACGAACTCGCCGGAGTGACAGCCTGTAAGGAGACGCCGACCGTCTGGTGTCCACTGGGAGGTATGAGTACGCTATATAAGCCCTCACTGAGCACCCACCGCCACCACATTGATGGAACACTTGATTTTATTCACCGATGCTTGCACGAACTTGGCAGCTATCGATGTCGTTGGATTGCTGTACGCTTCTGGAGGCCGTAGCTAAAGCAGGCTTAGCGGTGAATGCGTCGATTACCTGCCCACGCACCTCTACGATGTGATCTAAACCTGGTCTCAAGAATTGGTTCGGATAAGGCGTAGATATGCTCCTCCGCTCCTGTTTAACAGTCAGCAAGCACTTACAGACATCAACTCTACACCCACTCTATTCCACGCCGCCAACGAGCCCGCGTACTCAACCGTTCTCCTCTCTATCGTCTTCTTTGGCTTGCGAGAGTCGATACCGAGCTGATAGACGGCGCCCAAAGCATTCGCCTCCTTCTCGACCATCGTAGGATCGACATACGGCGGCTGCGGCTGCTCGTGTATGCGATACGGGTGCCATCTCGGCTGCGAGGCAGGGCCAGAACCACGCCTCTGATTGCGCTTCGAATTTACGGTGTCCAGTAAATCAATCATGGTAATAAAACTAACAAGGCCACTGTTTGGTCTATTTACGCCTTATTTATTTTTCGCTGGAACTTCCTGACGTAGCCGCTGTCACCGTCTAGAAGGGAGGAGCATTCGCATCTCTGCGCACGTCGACCATCTTCATGGCGAACAATACGAATTCGAATATGCAGTACATGCCCAAGCGGGCGCTGCAGATACAGCAGGAAGAAGGTTACCAGGGCTTGCCCGGCGCGCCTGCCAACTCAATCAACTCAAATCCCATCTCCAAGCCGTCTTTTAGGCGCGCAAGAGCTGGTACGCTGCCATCCAACCTCAACAGCCTCCCCGCGCAGCTCCCCAGCCTCAATCTCTCCCAAGCTGGTCTTTCTCCCGCTGCGATTGAATCACTTGACTACGCATCCCAGAAACCTGGCCTGAGGCATTCGCACTCCTCGGCGTTGAATTTGGAGAGATCACCGAGGCTCAGGTCGGGATCGCTTACTCTCCCACCCTCTTCTCCCTCCGTCCAGCGCCTCGCAGATCCCTTTGGCAGCAGGTTCTTCTACTCGCGGTCAAACTCCCAGATTGGCGCCGTCGGCGAAGAAATCAGGTCCTCAGACTTGCCTTCTGAAGACGCCTGCTTGCGCACGCTCGACTACCTCGGCCTCGATGACCCCCCATCCGCGCCAAGCTCACCACGTCCAAACCCAACACTCACGATACCTTCAAACAATCAAGGCCAAGGCCAAGGCTTCGGAAAGTCTATTTCGCTCAATTCCCCTACGAGGTCCAGGGCTTACACCCTCTCCACCTCCAAGGCTGCTGATCCGTTCAAGCCTGCGTTCAGCACCCACGCAGCACACTCAAGCGACCATCTGCATCCGGGCGCGGCGTCTATGATGAGCAATGGTAGCGGTGCTTCCAACAGCGGCCTCGGCGATTTCCAGAGCTTCCCACAGGCCCAACCTCAAGACCCGCTCATGAACAGCTTCAACAGCTCAGTCCAGACCTCGCGTCCTCGAGCCATCTCAATGGGCATTCTCGACGAGCCAGATGTCATTAGATCACCTGCAAGATCGGGTGTACCCTTCCCAGACACTCAGCCTCACCCACTGCAGCAGTCGTTCAACTCGTATGACCTCGAAATGTCTCAACTTGATGACCCATACAGCTCCATCAATCAGGTACAGACGCAGCAGGTACCAACGAGATCCCTCTGGATTGGTGGGTTGGATCCGCGCACTACTGCGCAGGAGCTCATGCACGTCTTTGCTCCATACGGCGCCATTGAGAGCTTGCGTTTGCTCACGGATAAGGTGTGTATCGGCCTTACAGAGCTCTTCACACACCCTCTAACACGTCACAGGAATGTGGCTTTGTCAATTTTGTGGAGAAAACAGACGCGCTCAGAGCCAGAGATGACGTCATGCATCGACTCGGTGGAAGGATCCCAGTCTCGACGAGCAACGGCGGCACGCCTTCCTCCATTCCCGTCAGGATTGGGTTCGGCAAGATCGACTCGCCTCAGAACCCACCTTCAACATCGTCGCTGCTCAACTCCAACAACAACCTCTCCGTTCCAGTACCAAGCAACGTCCCGAACCAGGTCTTCGACGGCACGACTGAGCAGCCAACTCGCGCACTCTGGCTGGGCTCGATCCCAAGCACCACCACACCAGCCACATTGCTCGCCCTCTTCGGTCCATTTGGGCCAATCGAGTCGGCACGCGTTCTCACTCACAAAAACTGCGGCTTCGTCAACTACGAAAGACTCGACGATGCCGTGCGCGCGAGAAAGTCCCTCAACGGCCGCGAGCTCCTCGGTCCTGAGATTGGCGGTGTCAGAGTTGGCTTTGCCAAGGTGCCCGTAAAGACGACCGGTATCGACGACAGCGCCAACACCATCATATTCCCATCTTCAGCCACAGCTCCAAACGGCGGCCACCCACAAGCCCTTGCTAACTCACTGATGGGCGTGCAGGGCGTGTCTGACATTCCAGTCGAGCAGCAAATAGCGTCAGGTCAAACCGAGAATTACAGATCCAACCTCATGATCAACTTGCTCCAGAACGGCACTAAGGAGAGTGTCGTCAACTCAATTTCACCAAAGCTCGAAAAGGTGAACCCTGAGGAGCGACCAAGCGTCAACGACCAGCAGATGATCATGTCAATCTTGAGTGGAGGAAACGAGCAAGACATTAGATCTGTCTCAGACCTCAGACCAGCGGCTACTTACTACACTTCTATACCACCAGTATTACCAGCAACTAATGGCATTGATAACCAACCAATCCGCAAATTCGACTCATCCAAGCTGCGTGAATTGAGGAAGCGTCTCGAGAGGCTTGACCAGGATGGCGATAAGAGAAGAGGTAGCAATGACGACGACGACTACTACGACGACGAAAACGGACAATTCCCATTCTCTGAGGACCCAGAGGTGCTTGCTACCAGATCAATGTCAGAGGGTGGACTCCTTGACAACATTGTCGATCTTGCCAGCGACTACATTGGTAACACTATCATCCAGAAGCTCTTCGAGGTGTGCTCATTCGGAGCTAAAATGCATATGCTTAGTGAACTTGCACCACACTTGGCAATGATTGGATGTCATAAGGTGGGTAACGCAGAGCTCTCTCAGCGCCCTCTTCTAACACTCTCTTTTAGAATGGAACTTGGGCAGCTCAAAAGATTATTGATTGTGCTTCAACTCCTCAGGAGGTCGAATTGATAGTACAACACATCAGACCATACGCACCACCACTTTTGCTTGACCAATTCGGCAACTACGTTGTTCAGTGTTGCCTCAGATTTGGACCACCAGCCAACGAGTTCATCTTTGACGCCATGTGCGATAGAATATGGGACGTAGCACAAGGTCGCTTTGGCGCTCGTTCTATGAGAGCCATCTTGGAAAGCTCCCATATCACTTTACGTCAGCAGGTGAGTTGTTGCCAATGAACAACCCTTGAGCGGCCCCACTGACCATATCTTCCTAGAAACGTCTCGCCATTTCAATCATCCTCAACTCCATCCCCCTTGCAACTAACCCCAACGGTGCCCTCCTGTTAACTTGGCTGCTGGACACGTCAAACTTAACAGGCAGATACGGGTTACTTGCACCAAGATTTACACCCCATGCATCTCACTTAATTACCCACAAACTCGCTTCATTGACAGTCTTGAGACTCGTCAACCAAAAGGTGGATAGAGAAGCGACCAACACCCTCTTGCAAGCAATATTCGAAAGTCCAGGCGACGGAGTGTTGTTTGACGCATTGATGGATCCAGCTCAGGGAGTGTCAGTCATCACGAAGCTGATAGTGTCACCAACAATCGACCCAGTCAAGAGGCAGCAGTACATGGAATCGATCAAACGAGTACTTACGAATGGAAATGTAAAAATAACAAACCCAGCAGCATACAGGAGGTTATTAGATGAAATCAACCTCCCAATGAACAAAGTCAACATTGTTCAGCCACTACCTACGCAGTCGCAATCTAATACACCACCGACGTCTTTTTCACCTCCATTGCAAATGCAGAACATTTACGGTGGACTCACACCACCTACGAGCTTTATGAATCTACAACTACAAGCGCACGCACAGGCACAAGCTCAAGCTGCCGTCTTAGGACACTCGTCACCACCAACGCCTGACAACCTTCTCAGAACTGGAAACCCATTCAATGCATTTAGATGATTGACTATTGATTATTTAATGAACGCGAGGTCGTAAGCTCGCATTTCCTTGTCTTATTGTATATAAAATAAATTAAACGTTATCGGAGAGATTCGCGTAGACATGAGATGAATGCATCATCTCCTTCTTGAATCTCAACCATCACGGCACGATGCACAAAGTCGCAACGAATCGACTCAAAATGCTTACGAGGCAGCTGTCGTCGACCAGATCGTCGTCCGTGTCCACTAAATCTCTCATCAACGATAGCGTGAAGGAGGTAAGCGAGGTGTTATTGCGGCGATGAAGAGATGCTTAGAGATGACAGTCACCAGTCACCTTCACTGAAGGTGTTGGCTTGAAGACGTTCACGCTGAACCGTCCCAAGGCTCTGAACGCACTCAACCAAGAGATGATGGTGCTTATCAAGGATCGCATAAAGGTGGGTGATCCTTCAGAGTGTTACCTTTCAAGCTCACCCAATTCACAGGAGTGGGAAGCCAATCCATCTACCGGCGTTATCGTTGGCTCTGGCGTTGGCAAGGCGTTCTGTGCCGGCGGCGATGTCAAGTGTGGGTTGTGTCATTGCGAGATGCGCACCAGCTAACAGTTCTCAGCGGTCGCTCTCAACCCCAGCAAAGAACACGCACTCGACATCCTCAAAGACGAGTTCGAGCTCGACCACGCACTTTCAGTCTTAACAAAGCCATATGTCGCACTTATGGATGGCTACACGAGTGAGTTGCCTGCTAATTGAATAGAGAAAACCTAGTTAACATACTAAAGTGGGAGGTGGCGCCGGCATTTCTCTTCCAGCCCCGATTAGGGTTTCCACTGATAACACCGTCTTCTCGTTCCCAGAGACGAGACTTGGCTACGCGCCAGATGTCGGTGCATCATACTACCTCTCGCGCCTCGACGGACAACTCGGCACATACCTCTCGCTCACTGGTCAGAGCATCTCCGGCAGCGACTTATAGTGGGTGGCTCGTCTTGAGGCAAGACCTCATCTCACATTCCCTCTCACAGCCATTTGGGCATCTCCACCCACCACGTCTCCCCATCACTCTTCCCTGCGCTTCTCGGCAGACTGAGCGACCTCTCGACACCAGTGACTGGGGCAGACGTGAGCAGCGTGGTTGACGAGTTCACCTCGCAGCCTCTGCCACGTCTAAGCGACTCGCTTAAGGGTGCACACCGTCAAGCCATCGATGACGCCTTCGGCCAGTCTTCCGTCGAGGAGATTGTGCAGGCACTCGAGCACCAGAAGGCCAACAAGCCAGAAGTGAGCAAGTGGGCAGCGGAGACGCTCAAGACTATGCAGGAGCGCCCTCCAACCTCCCTCAAGGTCGCGCTTGAGGCGATCAGACGAGGCATGAAGATGCACAATGTCGCACAGGCGCTGCAGCAGGAGCTGACATTCGCAGATGGCTTTATTGTGGGTGTGTTACTGTTCCACGCGCTTACCTAACACGCCCAACAGTACAAGAACGACGACTTTGTCAAGGGTGTCACTGCAGTGCTCGTCGACAAGACAAAGACCGTCCCAAAGTGGTACCCTGGCACACTCAAAGACGTGCACAAGAGCGAAGTCATTGGCGCATACTTCACCACCACAGAGCGTACCTCAGGCAAGCTGGACATTCGGAATGAGAAGAAGCCGCTCGTCGGTTTCTTCGAGTTTGCGCTGCCCACTGAGCGTGAGATCGAGGAGTACGTGCGAGGATCGCATCCTGCCTCTGGCGCAAACGCTGTGAAGCGCAAAGAAGTGCTGTCCTTCTTCAAGAGCAAGGACAGCGCTAAGCAGGGTGTGGCGGAGAAGGTGGCAGAGGTGCTCGACAGATGTACTACCGAAGAGAAGGGCGGGTTCCTCAAATGGAAGTGAGCACTCCTAGACTAGACGAAGATTAGAATACTATGCATTTGTAAAACATTGAATAAATAAACCGAATACACTGCTATAAATGACATACACTGCCTTACACTGCCTCCACAATAAGACTACCGAAGTTCTCGTTCTGGACGAACTCAAACGCCTCGAGACACACTTCAGACAGCTGACTGCTCGAGCGCAGGCCTACATCTGCCAAAGGGCTTCTGGCGAAGAGGGAGAGGAGGTTAGTCACTTGTGGATAAGTCTCAGCCTGCTCCTCGTCAGCAGTCGGCTGCTCTTCTTCATAGCTAGGCGGGATAGGTAAGCCGTAGTATCCCTTCGACTCTGGTCTATTGGCCTCATCAGCTTGCAGCACGTTCTTGGCGTAAGGGTTGGCCTTCTGCGCCATGAGTCGAATGAGCAGTGCAGCCTGGTATGCTATACCTCTCGGATGGCCCTCGTTATCGCTCGGCACGTGAAGAACAGAGAAGGCCACACCTTCGTGCTCGAATGCATTGATGACTGGACGCCTCGAAGGGTTATATTCATCCAACGCCCGTGCATCCTTTTGCTGCGTCACAAGCATATCGCTCTGTCTCTTCCTCTCCTCCTCGTCGACCGGGAACAAAGTAAGTAATTTGGCTTTGAGCTGCGCCTGACGCGATATGCTTGATGTCGCATCTATCGACACCACCTCACCGAACCACACAAACGTGGTCGGTGGCTCAGGCACATCTATGTAAGTGCGCACAATGTACGCATACAGCTCAGACGCGCTGTCGTGCTCACTGCGGTCGTCGCCCCAGCCGCATGAATAGGTCGGGAGCAAACAGCGCAATTTGACATTGGTGATTTGGTAGGTACCGTCCTTGTGTAGAACGGTCTTGGCGGTTGGCAATACTTTACCAAACAACCTGAGGAGAGTCTCGGCATTTTGGAGCGGAGTGTGGTACGAGTATTTGGACAGCGTCTCATTGTAGAGAGGAAAGACACGACTCTGATCATACGAGTATCCTGGTTTCTCTTCGAATACGACTTTGATCCTGTGAAGTGTACTGTTAGATTGTGTGCTCACATGAACGCCTTAATAATACTCACCACTCTTTGGTGCGAGCATCTTCAGTCATCTTTCCAATGCGCTCTGTGTCCTCGCCAGACAGAACTTGCGGACGGGAGCGCAGTGGACGTGGTTTGCCCGTTTCAATGAACTCATCAACTCGTATCTCCTCTGTGGTCTCGTCGTAGAGCATATACGCTAGCGATTTGATGAAGATGGGCATTTGAGGTGTCGTCATCAAAGCCTTGAGGATGTTAGGGATGGTTGATGCCGTTGCGTATATGAGCTCGAGCGCTGCCGCTCTCAGATGTGCATCAGGTACGAGAGCGATTTGCGCGACGTGTTGGTAAATGTTGGCTGCGAGTTCCTCGAATCTTTTTGTCGACTTGTTCTTCTTAGCGAAGGTACCCATCATGCGCAAACTGAGTAACATATACGCTCTATCTTTTGAATAGACGAGATTTGCGATCATGCTGAGAAGAGGGTTTTTGGGTATATCAGTGAGAAGATGACTGATGCTCTCCATGATGTTTAACACCTTAAGCGTTATTTCGTTTGCTACGTCCGTCTTTTCGAATATGCGTAAGTAGCGTTGGCAGAGACCGAGGATGATGCGATGGTAGGCGTGGATCAACGGCAGATTGTTGTCGATGGTGCACAGGTTGAGAATGATGGTCACCGCATCGGATGCTTGATGGAGACTGTTTCTGTGCGCGTAGGCGTCATAATCTGGTTGTAGAAGCTGCTTGGATGCGTTCAAAGGGAATTCGAGCAACGCGTCCACTAAACCGTCGACATCTTTGATGGAGAATTCATGCGCACAGTCGCTGCTGAGATGCAGCAAACGCGACAAGGCCCAGTCCGTTTCTGAGGGAATTTGGGAACGGAGAGAGAGATACATTCTATTGCTTGTTCCCTTTTCTAAGTAATACTGCTCATATCCATCTGTGCCCTCGGTATTTATCACAGCGTACGTCTCGTTATATCGATAATTAAGCATGACCGGACTCGCTCGAGCTGATGGTGGTTGTGGTGAGAGGAGTGATAGCGACAAGAACTTGGTACTAACGGAGTAGCGGCCATAGTTTACAGGGAAAGTACTCAGTGACCATTAAACGGTATCAGTACGACCAATGTTGGACCCCCACGGCTCAACCGAAGATGAACGAAGAGAAGAGAGAGTGGGAATGACTCCTTTTATAGCCAGCTACACGTCATACAAACAGTTCCTAAGTAAACACGTTTGTGACGATAAACAAGGTTTGTGAAAACGTTTCGTGACTTTAGAGGGGTTTGGTAAACACGTGTGTGAAAATGACATGAATGAAGCGTACAGGAGGGGAGATGAAAGCTCAAGTGAGCTTTATCATGCCCCCAAAACAAGCCATCTCCCGAGATCTCTCAATCTGAGCGAGTTGGAGATGCACAAGAGATGGGCGATGGCTAACAGCTAAATCGTGCATTTAAACACTATTTAGTATAATCCACCACTTTCCGAAGCCACTTGAGCCAAATTTGGCGCCCTCTCGCGCGTGCTCGGTAGTTGCCCCTCAGCTGAACATAAGAATCGAAGGTGAGTGCCATATAGCGTCATAATCGACGGGAAGAAGCCGCGGGGCTGTTGCAAGGCGCATGTAGTGCCGTATAAATACATCTAGCGTATTGTACCACCGCGGTCACTAGCCTGAACGTCCTCGTCACACGTCACAAAGAAATGTGGGTGACATTCTATAACCCCATGGGCGCACAGAGATGGCTAACAAGTTTGTGCATCAAAACGCTTATCGCCCCGCGAAATTCCAGATTTTTGCTTTTATGTCCACCTTGCCAAGCCAAGCCGATTATCATCCAGAGCCAAGAATCGTGCCAAGGTTGTTGTTTCGCAACGTTGAGGAGGCAATTCATGGTAAGGCGAAATAATGGGAAAGGAGTAGAAATGGGTGTCTTTATGGGTTTCTACACCCTCAATTACCCCTACATCATTCCCTCTTTTGCTATCTCTTGCTAACAACACTCTTAGACGCTCCAGCAGCAAGAAGAAATACTACAATGCCAATGGGTCGGCTGTAGTGAGCAATTCAATTCCCCGGAAGCCCTGTTCGAACACCTGTCCAACAACCACATTGGCAGAAAGTCGCAGGGGAATCTCTCCCTCGAATGCAGGTGGTCGGGATGTGCAGTCAAAGTCACTAAGCGCGACCACATGACGTCGCATATCAGAGTCCACGTACCCCTCAAGCCACACAAATGCACCGAGTGTTCCAAACAGTTCAAACGGCCCCAAGATCTCAAGAAGCACGAGAAGACGCACATTAGTGGGTTAGCGTGTGTTCTTAGTACGCCTCACTAACATCACTACCCAGACGACTCCACTTCCCCGCCCTCCCACAAGTCTTCTCTCGACGCACAGCCATCGCGACCAAAAGAGCAGCGCAGCCAGGGCATGCACAGCTCCACCAAGGAATCCTTCTACCCAAAACTCCCTCGCAAGTCCTCCGATGCCCAGTACCTCTACGAGTACTTCCACCGTAACTCAGACAAGCCACAAGGCACGCTCCCTATCAAGCCCAAGGAGGAACATCCTCCGCAGCACACACCCTCCTACGCTACCCCACAGCACCCGATGAACGCTTATCCGTACTACAACATGATGTACTATCAACAAGTCCCGCCACACTTGCCGACTCAGATGCCGACGCGACAATCACCATCGCCAACCTCAGATCTGAGCGGCAACAGTCCCCACACGCCACAGCTCGCGTATCCAAAGATCCCAACGGGTGCATACTCGATGTATCCAAATCCCGCCCACCCACCAAACCCAGCACTGCCACCAAATGCACTCAACATGTACAACAGCGTGCCACCAAAGTTCCAAGACATGAAGACTGGCCAGAAGAGAGGCATTGACTTCCTATCTATGGAGGAGCTGGTCGATGATTTGATGCGCAAGAAGAATCAGCAGCCGCGCCAAAACGGAGGAGGAGGAGGAGGAGGAGGAGGCATATTCGATGACAAAGTCTGCGACAGACTCAACGACATGTACGAGTACGCTCACATCCCCGCTCCTCCAGCTGTACCACCATCCGCACCACCGGTGGCAGCGGCGCCTCCTACGATCACCAATCTCGACTACCACGTCAACACTACCGAGCAGCTGTCGGATGTCAACAGCCTGTTGATGCAGCTCGGTAAAGAGGCAGCGCAGAGCGCATCACCAAGTTCGTCAGAGGATCTGTTCGATCCAGCGACATTGGCCAGTCTTGGATTGTCGCCATCAGAGAGCAGCAGTGACACTCTCAGCGGTGTGTCTTCACCACCGACCGCCACATGGTTCCCTGCTATCGACAGCAGTCTGTATCCACAGCTGGAGAAGAAACACAAATCGAACGACCATGCAAGCGCAGGCGCAAGTGCAGGTGCAAGCACACTCAGTCCTCCTCAGATATCACCTGGATACAATGGAGTCGAGAAGCGCGTCAAGGTGCCCCAACTCACCAAAGCTCCTACTAGCAGCATATACGGACTGCTCGATGAGCCGATGGATATGGACAGTGCCGATGGTGCTGACAAGGAGAAAAAGCAGGACGGAGATGATGAGATGGATCTCACTCTCCCACCTATTGTCAGAGCACCGCCAAGTCCACCAAGCATCTCTACCGGTCTCAGTCCAAATCAGATCGCTGGCGCTCTGTCGCCGGCAGGCACGCAATCTTCTGCCCGCAGCAGAAACTCATCTTTGTCAGGAAGAGACGAAAGGAGAAGTAATGTTAGTATCTCGTCAGATAGAAGCGATACACCAACGAACGCCACTGGTTTGGACGCTCTCGCTATCGCTGCCACTGCTGGAAACAACAGCGAGTCTGAGTCTGAGCAAGACCATGACCACGACCATGACATGCACTCGTCGCGCCAAGACTTTATCTCGCGCAAGGAACGCGGTATCAGAGCAGTACATGTCATCAAAGCTCTCTTATACACTATCAACAGAGACTTCAAGGAGCGTCACGCTGTAGCTGACTCTGACGACGCTAGCTAGCGAGATATTGGCGAAATTGTTCCAAGACAACGACTCCGAACGCCAACACTGATGCTCACGATGACGGTTCTTTCACTCCATCACTCATTTTGCTTTCTCTCACACACTCTCTTGAATGTTCTTTATTGTAATGATAGATGTCGAATATGTATTCTAAATATACTGTGAACAGTGGATGGGTATGAACGTGCGAGATAGTCGAGCGAGGTTGATAAACGAGTGTGGTAGTCATCATCTGAGGAGGTCATAGTAGTCAAGAAAGTGTTCGAGAGGAGTATGAGTATGAGTATGAGTATGATTATGAGTGTAATCAAGAAAAGCGAGTGGATAAAAGACACTTTCACGCGCGCCGCTTACGAGCCGTAGTAGTAGAAGTGTCATTCGGTGTGTCCGCAGAGTTCTGCTTATTGGCCGCGTCTCCAGTGAGTTCACTGAGTGACGGCAGTTTCGATCTGACCTTGACGGGCGAGTCATTGAATGCGCTAGCGCCGGGGCTGAACATGAGGTGTTTAGGAGTCGGAGCCAGGCCCAGCTTAGTAGCGAGGTCCGGATGAGCGGGTGAGCTGAGGTTATCGTTATAAGACAAGCTAGCAGAGTTCTTCACATTGCTATCGAGTCTGCTACGCTCCCTGAACAGCGTCGGTGGAGGCGTGTCGCTGAAGAAGGTGTTGGTGGGTCTGAATGGCGTCAGTGCTGGTAATTTGAATGGTGTCTGCTCCTCTTTGAATATCTCAAAGCGTGGTATCGAAGGTGGTGCGCGTGTTGGATATGTGAGTGGAGGCAGAGTCGATGCTCTAGTAGACGAGGATGATGCTGAGGTGTTACTCTTAGGGCGCACGGGTGTGACGCTGTATGTCGAAGTGGTGGTGGTGGTGGTGTCCTGTCTGCTGAGTTTCGATGTAGGAATGGGATCGTCTGTGTCATCCACCTGCGCGTGCGAGTCACCTTCCCTGTCATTCGTGACGACGCTAGCACTCCGCATGCTCATACTCATACTGGCACCACCACTAACACTACCACTACCATCAGCGTCCTGCTCCTCCTGCTCCTTGCATTTACGACGCTTGTTAGCCGCCCAGCGTCGCTTGCTCTCTAGCATTCTTCTACGCCTATCCTCGTCATCTTTGGGTCTATCGAGTGTGTTGTCCCAGCGCGTGCGTCTAGGCTGCGCGGTGAGTGGAATACCATGCTTCTCTTGATAGTGTCGACGCAGTATCGATCTGGCATGTTTACCGCTGTACGCTTTATCGCAGTGCTCGCATTGCTGAGGAAGTGGACAATGAGATGGTGCAATATGACGCATAACGCGACAACCTACACAAACTGGGTATTGGGATGACTTTGTTTGCTCGTTTGTACTTGCTGCTACTACTACTCCTCCTCCTCCTCCTCCCACTTCAGCTCCCTCATCTTTCACATTCCGCGCATTCCGTCGCAACGTCCGGCCGCGCACTGTCCTGTGCACTCCACCAGCTTCCTCCTGCGCGGTATGTTGCTGCTGCTGCTCCATCTCCCCTAGGTCGCTCATACTCGGATTGATCTCGCCCAGAGCCATCGAAACATGGACGTCGGTACGAGAAGAGAGATGAGTGTTTTTTGACAGCGAATTACATTCCAGTGGCATTCTTGAGTGTCTTTTGTGTTTTTTTATATTTTGTACAGCAAACAAATCATATTCCTCATAATGCTTTAATGCTTCTCTATCTCAATCACTTCCATGGCTGAGGAGCACAACGACGCCGGCGCACAGCCAGTGGTGAACAAGAACAAGAGATACAGAAGAGAGAAGGCGTGGGACCACGATGGAATCGACCAGTAAGTTGCTTCTCCTCTTATCTCTACTCCCCACTCACACATCTCTGCAGCGTACGTACAAAAAAAGGCATCTTCGCTCACAAAAGACTCACACGCTTTAAGTGGAAAGTAGACACGTTCACCGCAGACGACAACAAGGCAGGAGCATTCGCAGAGGAGAGTTCCTTCGCAACTCTGTTTCCCAAGTACCGCGAGAAGTGAGTGTAAGCAACTAGCCGCCAATGCACCTCCTCACACTGTATCAGATACCTCAGAGAAGTGTGGCCACACGTCACGCGCGCCCTTGAGAAGCACGGGCTCGGCTGTGTGCTCGACATGGTCGAGGGTAGTATGACAGTGAAGACTACGCGCAAGACCTACGATCCGTACATCATCCTGAAAGCGCGCGATCTGATCAAGCTGTTGTCCCGTTCTGTGCCGTTCTCGCAAGCGGTGCGTATTTTGGAAGATGAGTATGCAGCAGATATTATCAAGATCGGCGGACTGGTGCGCAATAAGGATCGATTCGTGAAGCGTCGTCAGAGAATAATCGGTCCGAATGGTAACACCCTCAAGGCTATAGAGCTGCTCACTGAATGCTATGTCCTCGTACAGGGTAATACAGTGGCTGCGATGGGACCATACAGGGGATTGAAGAATGTTCGTCGTATTATCCTCGACTGCATGAACAACGTGCACCCTATCTACCACATCAAGGAGCTCATGATCAAGCGTCAGCTGGCTGAGGATCCTAACCTTGTGAACGAGAACTGGAGCAGGTTCCTTCCGTCGTTCAAGAAACGCAACCAGAAGACAAGCGAGAAGACTGCTGCTAAGAATCGCAAACTTGAGCATAGAGCTGAAGCGAGAGGAGTGGACGCTGATGCTCTGCGTCATGAGGATGACGATAAGGTCCGCGAGAGAGAGAAAATCAGAGCTGATAAGCAGAAGGTCTACACTCCATTCCCACCTCCTCAACAGCCTAGAAAGATCGATATGCAGATCGAGTCGGGTGAGTACTTCCTCAAGCCGTACGAGAAGAAGAAGAGGGAGAGGGATGAGCGCAAGCAGACTCAGGAGGAGACGAGCAAGAAGAGGAAGATGGACAGAGGAAAGGATCTGGTTGCGCCGGACGAGCGCACGCCAGAGGAGAAGGAGAAGGAAGAGAGGAAGCAGCGTAAGCGGGCCAAGAAGGCGGAGAAGGAGAAGAAGGAGGCAGCGCAAGCTGAGTAGATGCGATCACGACTCAAAGGATCATCTTGTAACGCATTACATAACTTATACACACTTTAGATTTCTCTTGAGCACGACTGGGAGTTGCTTGCGTGGTGCTGGTGAGTGCACATTGCGAGCACCCCGCTTAGCGAGATAAGTCTGCGTCGCAAATGTAATCCACAGCTTATCGATATTGAAAGCGCGTCTGAGGGAGGGTATAGTGTTGGGTATTCTGTTGATTATAGCTATGGTATCGGTATCGGTATCAGTATCTGTATCAGTATCTTCATCTTGACTGCCAACAGCTTTTTCAGGTTCACTTTGGAGCTCAATTTCTTGCGCTTGTGCAGTCTGATCAGCACTCTGCAACCGATGTGCATATCTCGTCAAGTAATCCTTACGCAGCTCCTGTATGGTGAGCTTCTTTGTGGGCTTTGTGGACATTGCCAGCAATCTTTTGTTGGCCTTGGCAGCGCGATCCATAGCCAACGATCGCAGGAGATCGCTGCGAGGGGACTTTGAGTGCGCAGACTGTAGCCCATCCCTTTCTTCTACTACTTCTTCTTCTGCTCGCTCGTCGTTCTGTCTCCGCTTCACGCGTCTCTCAGCATACTCCGCCGATCGCGCAAACGGTCGGGGCTCAGGCTGCATGCTGAGTCTAGCTAGAGTGAGGTATTTCTCGCGTTCTTGTTGTTGCTGTTGTTGGTGTCGTTGTGAGCGTGCATCTGAGTGAGTCTCATTCTCTTCATCGCTGTCGTCATTGCTCTCTTTGTCCTGCACTTTACGTTTGCGCGAGTGCGTGTGATGCACAAAAGACGCGTCTCTTTCATCACTGACGCCGTAGTCTGTCGAGAAAGGAGCTGGAGTGCGTCTGCCGAGTGGGATATGCTTTATGCTTTTGATGCGTTTAGGCTGGGTGGGGGGAGTAGGTGAGTGTGAGTGTGAGTGCGAGCTACTGCTGCTGTTATTCCTGCTACTATCATTCACATCATCTTCATCGCTATCGCTATCGTCGCTGCTTATGTTGATTACAATGCGCTGTCGGTGGGGTTGAGCAAGTGTGCGCTTTCCATGACTAGTGATGTCAGTTCTACTGCCCTCTTGCTCGTCTTCTGCATCGCTACTATCGCTATCGCCGCCGCTACCACCGCTACCGCTACCACCGCTACCACCTTTATCAACGTCATTGGTCGTTGGCCGTGGCTGACGCGGGGGAACAGCGCGCGCAGCCACGCTCACGCTGCGTGTGGGTGGGGGACGCGTTGGGCCAGCGATAGGAATGAGTACTGGAGTGCCAGTGTTGACAAGATGGAAAGAAGGGTTACGCGACGGTACAGCGTTCGCAGCTTGTGCTACGTCTGCAGCTGGTGGCTGAGGGTGGCTGTGGCGGCGTCTGTTATAGAAATTGGCTATAAGGGCCTCTATAGCGCGGTTGAGCATATAGTATGAAGCAAAGTGATGAATGTTTCGGTAAAAGGAGTGTGGTGTGATTTATCGCATATGAGTGTTTATAATACAAGAACAGTAGACTATCAACGCTATGCAAAAGAGCCAGTCCTTTGCGCCGTGTACTTTTTCAGATGGCGATAGTGTTGGTAGTAGTAGTAGTGCGAGGAGCAGCGACGCCATCGCTGACGATTCTCATTCCCAGCTTGGTGATCATAGCCTGTCCTTCGAAGCTGGCGTGTCTAGCCGACTCCCTGTGCTGGTGTTTCTGGAGAACGCGAATGCGAATCTCGTCTAGTGAGGGTGTAGTTCTACGGCGTTGCTGTTGCTGTGAATGCTGCGATGGCGCGCCTCTTCCTCTTAGAAATGGTTTGAATGGTTTCGGTTTGCTGGAGGAGGAGGACGGAGAAGCGTTGGAGAGTGCCGTAGTGAGCGTGGGGAGAGCTGCAGTGGCTGCTGTAGCTGCTAGACGATGCTGCGTCGATTGCCTCAGCTGTGCGAGTCTAGAAACCTCCCTGAGGCTATCGCTATCGCTGCTGCTGCCACTACTTGCTGCTGCCGACGTGATCTTGATTTCAGGTATCATTCTGCGTGTACTATGGACCAGCCAAGTAAAAAGTGTTTTATGATTGTTTTAGTTTAAAAAAGATATCGTAAGCGCTCACCGCTCAACTAACCCTTGTCCATTACCCTTTTGGGAAATCTAACCAAGTTAGGAAACTGAAATTATGTCATTGAGAAGCACTAGCAGTAGCAGCAGCAGCGACGAACAAGAAAGAAGCAGCAGCTATTCCACTGATGCTACGTCTGTCTTGTCGGCGAATGAAGTGGCGCAGGAGAACAACGCCGACGGATCCAACGATGGCGTCGACAGGCAGCAATTGGGGCATGAAGGTGGGTGTGGCTGGTATCAGAAGCACAGCATATCACTCACAGCCACTCTCCAGGTGGATTCGGGGGTCAAGAAGATCTCGAGTAAGTGTCGTAATCGTAATCTATATCAAGTACACTGGCTAATCCAAACACAGGGATAGATACGCCAGTACCAGCGGTGACAATTAACAAACCAGCGCTATCAAAACACCTTATCATTCACTTTATCTTTGATCTGCAGTGCGCCATCCACCACTCGCACCTCAAGTTCCATTCTCTCCTTAACGTACAGCCCATGCACTCTCACCGTTCCCCCGTTCTCCTTGAGTGTGTCCTTGGTCACCCTATCCTCGAAGCTCGGCTGTCTAGTGAGAGAATCGTAAGGCGGTGGCTTAAGCAGCGAAGACTGTGATGAAGTACTGGCAGTGCTAACCTCTTGCTTCCCATCATCACCACCCATCATCACCCTCTCCAACTCCCTACGCTGCTCCTCCTCATCCTTCCCCTGCTTGTCCTCCTTCCACGCGCGTCCAAGCTGCGCAAGCCCTGCCAGCGCTCTGTTACGCGTGATGCTGTCCACATTCGGCGACTTCACTATAGACACCACCTCCTCCTGTACAGCCGACATACCTCCGTATTCCTTGGACACCTTCTTCGCGCTCTTCCCAATGAGGTATGACGATAGTTTGGCGATATTGGCGGACTGCGAACTGAAGAATTTGGCTGCTCCAGCACCAGCGGATGTGCCAGCAGCAGTAGAAGTGCCAGCAGCTGCAGCAGTCTAAATCACAACACAAAGTTAGTCTTTAGTATTATTGAAGAAGACTCGGACGTACTCCGCCAGCTGCAGCTGCTCCACTGGCCGCTATTGCAGCTGGTGCGCCATACGCAGCCACTGTAGCTATACTAGCTAGCTATTGGTGGGGTGCAAGGTTAGCTAGTGTACTTCACTATACACTCCAAAACTACCCGCTCACACTAATTATCCCAATTGTGATGGCTGATTTCGTAGCACTGTACTGCGACTTCTTCCCAGTGTCTATCTTCACCTCGAGCGTGAACCATACCTGCACAGTCGGCGTTGAATACCACTCCCCCACTCATCACCTCACTTCCTCACCTTGCCCGGTCGCAGCTTGATCGTACGTCCACCCTCTACGCTGTTCTCAAAGTGCAGCGCAGCCACGTGCTTCAAGCATATATTCAGCTTATGCGGCGTCAGATTCGTCACTCTGACTGACGGCATGAATGTAGCTAGATAAGGCATTGTGCACAATTCACATAAAATACTAATCTCAATTTAAAATAAATGATGATCTCGGTATAGTATTAGTTTGGGTGGGGTCTGTAGTGTAATCTTGTGTGGAACTGTGTTGTACGCTGCTGCTGTGCGCATATCTTGTTTCATCTTTGAAGGGGGGTGTAGGAGTGGTGAAGTACAACGATCAGTGTACCATGTAAAAGTGCCTGTTGTGTTAAATGTGCGCTTATTAATACTTGATAAATATATCTTTTTTTTCTGCTTTTTTTTGCTATTTTTTCACTTGATCCTCCAAATCATTTCACTCTTCATCGCCCAGCTGCTGACTCAAAAGTCTCTCGATAGCCAGCACATGCTTCGCAGTCGCTGACGACATGTTGTGTATCTGGTTAGTCTTGCGGATCTGGTCCAGCTCCTCGTTGATAGCGAGTATGAGGAGCTCAGCTTGAGGTTCACTGACGACGCTGATAGCGCGCTGCAGCACGTAATCTATTTAGAGTCAATAACGAGTCTCATTTCGAACAATCCCACCCACTTCCATACTGATCCTTCATCAGTGAGGGAATTCCATCCACGCTAGCCTCGTCATCGCTCCTATCAATAAGCCTATTAATGAGCATCTGTCTGTCGCCATCTTCCGCCTTGATGAGTGCCTTCTCGCACACGTTGCTAGCGAATTTATGTCTCGCGAGTTCGAAGAAACGCTGGTTAATCTTGACGATGATCCTGCTTCTGTCGCCATCATTACCGAATTCGAGGAGATACTGAATGACATAGTTGCCGAACATGTCTACTACCAAGTTATCGACGTGTTCATGAAGCTCCTCAATCAACGGTCTAGATCTCGCTTGACCGATATGTTCAAAACATCTCTGCAAGACTCTACATCCGTACGGATGCGTAGCTAGTTCTTTAGCATTCGCAGCGAATGTGATTGGGAAACTAAGAAGTTTATCACCGTCAACTCTTTCAATGATACGTTGTATGACGTGATTAGCATTCTGATCTTGAACAGCCCTATCAGTGATAGTTTCAACACGGTTCACTATCTCAGTTTTTTCATCCTCTTCAACGCATTCTACAGCCTTCTGTACAACGCGACAGCCATACATCTGGAAACTGAGTGTAGGAATGTTGTCTTTGATCTTGTTGATAAGTCTTGTTCTCTGTTCTGATGTGCCATGTTCGAACAACTTCTGTATAACATAGTTGCCAAAGACATCCGAGGATAGTTCAACAGTGTTTGGGAATATCTCCTCGAATACTCTACCGAAAGATTCAGGTGATGCGTTGTTCAACTTCTGTTGAATGAATCGACTACCTAATTGATCAGTAGCGAATTCAGTCACGTAGCCGAAGATGTTCTACATGTGCGAAACTTGTCAGTGAAACAACATCAAGACAAAAAAAAGTGAAATACCTACGTGTAATTCTGGTTTAGTGTGTTTACCATTAACGCGGAAGTCTTCCAACACTGCTGATCTGTTTGTAGACTTGAATTCAGATTGCAGGTGCTGATTCGATCTCATGCTCCTCATGCGCGTCTGTGGTGGCTGATAGTGTAATTGCGGTGGAGGGGGTTGAGGAGGAGTGTGAGTGTGGTGAGCGTACAGATAGTTCTCATACATAGGCGGCGCTGGTGTTGCTGTACCACCTAGCGTTGGCATACTATGTTTGTGTTGCAAGCCCTGTGTTCTTACCGGATACACATGCGGGAGTGCTGGGCTTGGTGAGGATGGCATGAGGTAGCTGTTCTGTTGTTGCGGTGGTGGGGGTGGTGGAATGAATCTGGTGAAATCCGCAAACGTGGTAGCTGTGGGTGATGGTGACTGCAAGTAATTTGGTTCTGGGAATGCGTAAGGATCGAGTGGACTGGTGTGAGCGTGTGGGTGTGGATGAGGATGAGCGTGTGCGTGAAGAGGGAAATAAGCGTATGTAGGACTAGCTTGTGGGTGTTGCACTTGCACATGCTGCTGTGGATGATGATGATGATGCTGTTGCGTCAATGCTGGTTGTTGTGGCTGATTGATGAATGAAGTAGAAGCGTAGTGCCTCAATCCTCTGCCATTTCCATTCCCATTCTTAACGACGTTGCTGCTATCGTTGAATGGTGTTAGGAATTGCTTGGATTTCTTCTGTAAGGCGTGGTTGGTTTCCGGGTCTCGTTATACAACAACGCAGAAGACACTCACATGCTTGATAGTCGGCTGGTGCTGGAACAGCTTGTTCTCCTTATTGAAGAGCGTCGTCGCTGTCGTTGCCATTTTCTTCTTTACTCCCTCCTCGTCGTACGGCTGGAACCTTCGCGCTCGCTGCTAAGGATCGAAGGATCGAATACGAATATCGAGCTAGCGAATGCACAAATGTACATTCCTGGATAGCAAAATGAACCAAATTATTTGAATGTGTCAATGACAATGGCATTTGAATATGCGTAAATGCGTGCGTAGTGTGCTGCTGTGTACGTGTACAATTCAATTCATCTGTAGTGATTTCGATTCGTGTACGCCGTCGTAGGGCGCTCTGGTAGTCGATTTGAAGGTCTTGAGTGTGAGGAGTGCGATTGAGTTGAATGAGTGTTGTGGTTGCTGTATTTGCTGCCGTAGTTGTTGCTATTACCGCTGTATCCTCCTCTACCGCCTCTGCTATTACTACGTGGCTGCCGCTGCTGCTGCTGTTGCTGCTGCTGTCTCTCTGCGTCCCTCTCCATCTTCTCGATCATCTGTATCCTCTCCTGCTGCCTCAGATCCCGCGCGTCCTTCTCCTGCTGCTGGCTCTGCTCTCTCTCACTGTCGACACCTGAATTGATCATGAATACTTGAATATCGACGACTAAGTGCACTAACGTTGTGTAGTAGTTGGTGCTGTGCGAGCTGGTGTTGCTGCAGCTGAAGTGCTGCCAGCGCTGCCCGTACTCTTCTGCGACGACAGTCTACGCTTCTTCTCTGAGCTCTCTACACCCTCACTGCTACTGCTGCTGGCTACGACTGGCTGCGTGTATCCCGGACACCTCCACAGCGACTTCTTATCGACGTTGTTGTAAAAGTACGGCTCTCCCTGGGAAGAGATACGAATAATCCAGCTATTAGCTAGCGCTGGTCCATCGAAGTGTATAGCATTGATATCTGTATTCGTTGCTCCATCTTTGAGCTGAGGTTTTGGCTGCGTTGCCGCTGCTTTCTCATCGTCTGAGCCACCCAGAGATATAATATCACCATCATCATCTCCGTCATCTGCCCAATCTATCACGTCGTCATTTTGCATTTCGGTGGTGTTGATTGTCCTCGCGCAAGAAGATCATCTCTTGCGACTGAACGACCAACAATCTCGATGCTGCCGAGACCGGTGAATGCATCAGCCACATCCTCGAAATACAGACGAAGGAATCCACTCAGATCTCTCAATTTTGATCTCGCACTACTCCAGCTCTTCTACTTGACGATATCGCCGAGAAGATTCTACAGACAGCTCTACTACCACAAGCAGACTAAGAACAGATGGGCGAGAGATGATCCCACCATCGCTATCATCATCTCTATATCCCTCCTCATAGCCAGCCTCGGCTGGTCGATATCTCTAGGGCTGGGTGTGCGAGGAGTGTTGAAGCTAGCGCTGCGAATGCTCCTAATAGACTATGCTCTAGTTGGCGTTATCCTCTCTACTGTATTCTGGTACGTGAAGTGTCCAACTTTTCAAACACAAATTCTGACGACACAATTCTGAACACAGGCTCATTGCCAATAAATTACTCACCCAGCAACCCTCTTATACCCAATCCACAACGACTTCCAAAACGATAGAATGGAATTACGCGCTAGACGTGCACACGAACGGATATGCCGTCATAGTTCTCCTCCTTTATCTCATACAGCTCTTCCTGTGGCCGCTACTGGTGAAAAGGGAATGGATTTGTCTACTGTTCGGTAACACACTTTACGTTGTCGCGCTGCTGCATTACGTGCACGTCACTTATCTCGGATACGCAGCGTTGCCGAGTGTGAACAAGAGCGAACTCCTCCTCTTCGTCGCACCCATCATCCTCATCCTATACATGGTCTCGCTCGTCGGCTTCAACATTCCCCGCGCGTGTCTCGAATGGTACTTTGCGATTTCTTTGTAGACGGATTAGCTGAGGTGGTTGAGTACACTCGTATGTATTGTTTTTGCATTTGATAGAGATACAAATTGAATTATTCGATTGTGTTGTATGTACGTCTGCACTTCTTGTCCTCTCCTCACTCTTCACCCCCCTTCCCCCTTCATACCCCTCCTCAGCGGCCAAGCTGCAGATGCCGAAGTTAGCGAAACGGGCGCGGATTGGAATAATACCGCTTGTAATACGGTTGCAATTGAACGACCAAGTCATGAATCGTAAATGGGGCTGTAGACACATTGAAATGCTTAGAGCAAACGCATAAGCGCTGTATCTGCCAGCTGATAAGAAAGAATGCGAGAGATATGCGGGGGATGATTTGTCACTGATAAGGTTTTCTGGAGTGCATTGACTTGCTTTGGCTACTCTTATCTCCCAAACGCTTCTCGCGTCCTCCATCTCTTCTCCTCTCTTCTCGACCATCACCCGACTTTCTCCGCTACGTTGCCATGGTGATGAAAGAGATGGAGAACGTAACCAAGCTGCATATGCAATCCAAAAATGGGGGCTGGGAGCTATACGAGGGTTCTTCGACGAAAGAGGCTCAGGAGCCGCTCTATATAGCTGAGAAGGGGGACAGCGACGACGATAACTGCTGCATCAAATTCACAGATCGTTCATCTACAGTCATAGCACGTAGCTCAATGCCTAAGATGCTCGCTAAACGTGACAGCCATATCACTCTCTTCCTAGGCACTGAGAATTACACTCTCAACAAGCAGGCGTGGTGGAAGACTCAACGTAACTTCACTAGCTGCGATGGCATAGATTGCTCTGTTATCAGAGTCGTTAGAGGTTTCCTACAGATCGTTAACTCTCTCAACAATCACGTACTCGCTACTTTCACCTACTCGCATTGGAGCAAGAAGAAACTGGGAGTCATACGCCTGTACTCTGCTGAGAACCTCTCAGATGCTGACAAAGTACTCTTCACTCTGGTCCTCTCCATCATGGCCAAGCTTGAACGCCAGCGTCAACTGGAGGTGGTGCTTTAAGACGTAGCACTTCTAACATTATTTCTACTTTCTTGGGATTACAGTATATAGCTCGCTCAAACAGCTCCAGCTCCAGCTTCATGTATTTTTATACCCTTCTTAGCCAATAGAATATATAACATATCAATGAAAAAATAGCTTACAAATAGCTTGCTTTTACACGCACAACTCCTCTAATATGATCTACCAAACAAAGCGAATCTCTTAGCAGGTTTCTTGCAACCCACACAAAGAGTCTTGCCGTGTTCAATCTTACCGAAACGCGCCTGATCGTTAGGAATGCAAAGCGATTTAGCACCTTGCGATGGCTGTTTCTCATCCTTGTCGCCATCCGAGGCATTCTCCGTACGCTCCTTAATATCCTTCTCACATGCAACCTCCTCACACCATGGGATGGCGAGAACCTTCTTCTCGTTCAGAGCCTTGACGATTCTGTCAAAGTCATTGACCACTTCGAGCGAGTCGTTGAAAGAGTCCTTGGCCTTATTGAACATGAGGTCATAGATACGGTCGAGCATCTTAGGGATGCCTTCCTCGAGCTGCGACAGTGGTAATGGCTCCTTGTCCTGGTTTGGATTGACAGCTCTACGCACACACAATGCCTGCTGCTTCTTCAAGTCCTGTGGACCAAATTCGATTCTGATTGGAACTCCTCTCATCTCCCAGTCATTGAATTTCCATCCTGGAGTGTACCCTTCTCTGAGATCCGCCTTTGCGCGTACACCGATCTTGACCAGACGATCAGAGATGGCCTTGGCACCCTTCTCGATCGCCTCTGCATCTTCTGGAGACGTCTTCGCAGTGATACCGCATGGGACGACAACTACTTGCACAGAGGCCACTGGTGGTGGAAGGACCAGACCCTGGTCGTCACCGTGGATCATGACCATGACACCAATCGTACGCGTCGACAATCCCCATGAGTTCTGCCACACAAACTTCTTGCCCTCACCCTCCTTAAGCTGGCGACCCTCTGCTCTCGCCTTGCGTGCCACTTCTGGATCCTCGACGGTGATGTCGAACATCTTGGAGAAGTTCTGACCGAGACAGTGCGATGTAGCGCCTTGAATACCTCTTCCAGTGGTAGGGATGTAGCCCTCGACGGACTTGGTGTAGAAACCACCAGCGAACTTCTCGTTCTCAGATTTGACACCAGGGATGACTGGGACAGCGAGGAGTTCTTCGTAGATACGTCTGTAGACGTCGAGGATGTAATCGACTTCGTCGGAGGCTGAGTCGTGATCAATGTGAGCAGTGTGTCCTTCTTGCCACAAGAATTCACGGGTGCGGAGGAATGGTTGAGGGTTTTTGAACTCCCATCTGACGACACTGTTCCATTGGTTCAGTCTGAGTGGGAGATCTCTGTGTGATCTGATCCACTTGGCGTAGTATGGATACATGACAGTCTCGGAAGTTGGTCTAATGGCAATTGGCTCGTCGAGGTCTGATTCACCAGCCTTGGTCACCCAAGCGACCTCTGGAGCGAATCCTTCGATGTGGTCCTTTTCACGGTTCAGAACGCGCGACGAGACGAACATTGGGAAGTAACAGTTCTCTACGCCGATCTTTTGGATCTCACCGTCAAAGAACTTCTGGATGGCTTGCCAGATGTTGTAAGACCATGGTTTGAGAATGTAACAGCCAGAGACATCGTAGTAGTCGAGCATGTCTCCCTTGAGAAGCACTTGGGTGTACCAGTTAGGGAAATCGACATCCTTGCGAATACCGACAGCTACTTCTGCAGCACCCTCAATCTTACCCGCTTGCTTGCGCTGTTGGGAGGTAGGGGCAGCAGGGGCGTTGGAAGGAGCAGGAGCGGCGGCAGGAGCAGCTGCGAAGTCCAACTTGTCGAACTTGGTAGCATTCGACTGCAGAATCTCAGTCAGAGTGTTTGCGTCGATGGAGGTGAATTGGCCATCAACGCCCTTGACCTCGATTGGAGTGGTGGATTGAGAGAGGCTTTGATCGAGGACAATGTGGCAGTCGCTGTCTAAGCTGAATGGAGAGGCTGCATTTGAGCTTTGTAAGCTAAGAGAGAAGACAGGCGTGAGGCTCCCACTAACCGTCGTTCTTGGTTGCTTTGAGTAAGCTGCTCCAGAGGCTATCATCGGCTGCTCTCAAGTCCTTCAGGTTGATCTTCTTTCCGATATCGCTCGCGGACGTTGGCGAGTTGGCGTCTGCGAGGACGAGGATAGGGACTGGAGACTTCTTTGATTTGAAGAGGAGGGTCTTGGTCGCCGTGGAATCAGCCTGCTTGGACAAGCTGAGCTTCTTGAATGAGTCTGACAGTGTCATCTGCAACCGTCTTAGCATGCACTATGCAAGGAGCACAAGGCAGGCAGGCGAGACGCAAGTAAGGGAGATAAAAATTTATCAGTAAGCAGTATGCACTAGTATTACAATAGCATTTATCCCTAAAACCTATCCCTGAGTTTCAGTCGCATCCACTCAAGGTCAAACGTTGGGAAAACTTTTCTTTTGGCGCAAAAAAACAGGACCAGAAATCCATTTGTGTTCGGATAGCTGGGCAGACATATGCACGCCGTAGAGGCACGTGAAGGCACGAGAAGTGTTTTGGCAAGTATTTGAAATACTGATATGCATTATCTAGGAAGAATGTTAGATGAAGATTGATGGGTAGAAGAGAGGAGATGTGCGCATATTGCCCCGAAAGATGGTTGACTTGGTAGCTCTTAGCCGCAGCTCGCTCCAAATATAGTTGAAAATTTCATCATCTGCGCCAGCCATCTCCTCCGCTTGCAGGAAATACTCACAGTATACAATGGAGACGGCAGTGTGGTTGCGCATGAAGCAGGCTAGCCACACCGCCGACTATCATCCCTCAATTCGAGGACATGGTGGTAAGAGAAGAAGAGCGAATTGCAGCTTTTATAGGGAGATTTGTCTAGGGGCACAACGGAAAAAGCGGGAGCAGGAAGAGATGGTGCAATGAGTGAGCTAGTTACACACTCTACAGCGCTGTAGCATTCGCGCTCTCCCAGCTCACGTCAAATTACACAAAGCATCCGAGCTCGCTCGAGCAGCAGAGATGAAGGGATTCTGAGTGACAGTGTAGCTTACAGACGCTTCCAAGTTACCCGCTGGCAGCCAATATCTTCAAAATCAGAAACAGCGTCTTGATCAGTGACGGTCATTAAGTCATGCCCAAGCACAACAACGAGCTCCTCTTTGCGTCTCTAAACCAGGATTACAGGTGGGTGATTGTCCCAGATTAATCGTTTCTAAGTCAATCGCCCAGTTGCGTCTCCGTCGGTACCACCAAAGGCTACGCTATCGCCAACTGTGAGCCGTTTGGCAGGATGCACGGAAAGAGTGGGTGAAGTCTATACTGACCACTACAGTTCTAATTCGCCCAAGATGACGGCGCTACTTCGCTCGTCGAGATGCTCTTCTGCACCTCCCTAATCGCAATCGTTGGCGGCTTGGACCGCAACTCAGACAGGAAGCTGCAGATCATCAACACCAAGCGTCAGTCCATCATCTGCGACCTCTTCTACCCCACAAAGATCCTCGGCGTGAAGCTCAACCGCAAGCGCTTGGTCGTCGTCCTCGAGAAGGAGATCTATATGTACGATATCTCAGTGGGTGGGCGCGTACGTAAATTGCTCCTTCTAACCGGCTTCAGAACATGAAACTCCTTTGGAACTCTGAAACCTGTCCAAACCCAGACGCTGTCGTAGCGCTGTCGTCATCATCCGAGCCTTCTTATCTCGTCTATCCATCGCAATCACCAGCGACGCACACCGCATCCTCAGCAGCTCCCCCACCACTCCCAAACGCCCAGATGCATTCAAACACAGGTGACGTTATCATCTTCGACACCTTGTCTCAACAAGCCGTCAACCTCCTCTCAGCACACAAGTCACCAGTAGCTGCATTGGCGCTGAACAGCACCTCGTCAATGCTCGCTACTGCTTCAGATAAAGGCACCGTCATACGCGTCTTCAGTCTCCCTTCGGCTGATAAACTGTATCAGTTCAGACGCGGCTCATACCCCGCTAGAGTCTACTCTATAGCTTTCAACCAGGTCTCGACGCTCCTCGCTGTCAGCTCCGCTACTGATACCATACACATATTCAAGATTGGAAGAAGCTTCGATGGCAACACGCCGTCGTCCAACAATAATGAGGATATCATGTCTGAAACGAGCGACAGACTGGCTAACCAGACTGGCATGCTTGGTGGCTACGAGGCGTTCGTGGACGGCAAGAGGAGGTCTACGCTGGGCAAGTGAGTTTTGTAGTGCTTCTTGCTGTGTTTGTCGTCTAACGTTGAAACAGCTCGATATCTCAAAAAGGTCTGAGCTTCGGTAAAGCTCTGACGAGCGGTGCGGGATCTATCTCGAAGCATCTTCCGCGTGGTGGTGAGTAGCCTGGCTTGACACGCTAAACGCTCATCACTCACTCACTCATAGTCACTGAAATGTGGGAACCATCTCGCGACTTTGCCTTCGCAAAGCTGCCAGAGAGAGGGATAGAGACGCGCATCGGACTGTCATCTACACTCCCCCAGCTCATGGTGGTGTCGTCGCAGGGTCTCTTCTACTCGTACTCGATAGATCTCGAGAATGGAGGGGAGTGTACGCTCATCAAGCAGTACAATCTCCTCGACAGCATGGAGTGAGACGCGCAGCATAACAAAGGAAGTATAGCTGAAGCATCTCCACATCTCTCTTTCTCTACGTCTGACGAATCTTGTTCCTCTCAAAATCACAAAGCGCATGGTTTTGACGTCTTGTCTTCTTATCTTGTATACCCACCGCGAAATAACAAATGAGCAATTTACAATCATATAGTGTTAATAAATTAGATGTACTGTGTGTCTGTATATGAGTATCTAAGCCTAGCAGTTCCTAGCACCCGTTTCAAAGCCTAGTTTGCGACAGTTTGGCTCGTAATTCATCTTCACCACGCTTCGCGCTGCTCTCAAACTTGTTGATTTGCGTCTCGCCCGTCTCGCGCATCTTGTTGGCTTCGTCTGTGACGCACTTTCGTATGAACTCAGCCAATGTTAGACTCCTGTCGTTATTTTGATCGCTGTTATTGGTGTTGGTGGAAGATGCGACTTTGGTATTCTTTTTGTTGTTGTCTGCACTATTCTCCTTCAATCGACTTGGTGATTTGTTGAATTGACTGAGTGCCTGTCGCGATGATCTGATGCCGTTGCTATTGCTGAGTTCAGGAAGTGGTGAGAGATTGTCTGTAGGATTCCTGGTGTCGTCTTCTTTCGGTGTAGGTGGTAATGGTTTCTTTGGACTCTCAACTACATCCTCCAGTGTCGTCGGCTTGGCTGCCACCTTCTTCTGTTGCGATGCTGTCCTCGATGTCGTCCTCCGTCCTGACGGTTGTCTGGGCGCAGTTGGCTGTGCACTTTGCTGCAACTCCTCAGGTTGTCTCGATTGCGAACGCGTACGCGTACCTCTCTTAGGAAGCACTATCTCACTCTCATCATTATCTGTAGCCATGGATACACTCCTTGACGTAGATTTGCCCTTCTTTCTCCCGGGTTTGCCCTTCGGTGCAGGCTCTGGCTCTGGCTCCGCCTCCGCCTCTGCTTCCACTCTACGCTCCTCATCGACTCTGCGCTGTGGACATGGCCCCTTGACACTCTTGGCGTGCCAGAACGAACAGTCTGGCGATCTCTTCCTGTGCTCCTCTGTCGGATCATCCCCTTTCTGCCAGTCGGACAGACACAATTCGCAGAACACGCACTGGCTGCAATCGTATGCTTCAGTGGTTGGAGCATAGTAGAAGCCAGCAAGAGCGAGCTGTTGGGCGGTGTGTTAGTGAGAAAGCAGAATCAATCGCAATGACCACCCACTCTATGCACCGATACACTGAGTGGTCGTACACATTTATTGTACGTCTCCTTACGCGCCGTAATCATAGTTCTCGTACGTGGTACACGGCCAGCATGTAACGGTTCCTCGTCGTAGTAATTGAGTCTATCCCGACCAGAATCCTTTCCATCATAAGTGAGCGCATCAACCTGTACACCGCAGACAACTTTAGCGTAAGGACATTGAGGATTGTATTGCAGATGCAATTTGTGCGCATTATCATTCTCCTTCCAATCTCGTAGTTGTAGGTCACAGTACGCGCAACGCACATTATCTGTCCTGGTATCCAAGGCGTAGAAACCTGCATGCGATAGATCTTCTACGTTGAGCTTATGCTGATTTCTGTGGTAAGCTTTGTTGTAACTCTTCAGTCTATTCGTCTCTATCTCCATCTCCGCGCTATATTCTCTTTTTCCTGTGTTGATGGTACTGAGCGAACCGAATTGAGGGAGATCGCGTACATAAAAGCGCGTAGACTTGTGGAGATTGTGAAGCTTAAGAGGATGGAGTGACTCGCTTTCCTGTTGCACTCTTCATCGGCACTCTTATCTCACTTTTCACCCACGTCTTTGGCCGTTGCGGTGTCAATCTCGGAGATGGCGAGGGATACTTGCTCACACGGCTTCACAAAGCTCACCTGTTTCCCTGTATCGCATGCATCTCGCTCTGCCTCAACTACCGCATAAGCGATCTCATGAGATGCATTTTTCCAGCGATTTGAAAAGGCGTGGATGGTTTGCTCGTATTAATACAGTGCTGCACGCTCTCTCATAACCTAAAATCCCCTCTGCTCGCCTTCTCGCCTCGTCGCAAACGGTGACGCATTCAACGACGCACAACAGAAGCAACACAGAATAATCCAGCGCAGTGTCCATCTTGTGCCTGCTCAGATCTATTCAAATCCCACAAAATTTCCGCTCCTTTTAGTGTAATGAGGCTCTTGCTCCTCCACTCCCATTTACATCCACTGTAAATCAAATAGCTGATACGCGGGACGCACCAACTCTAACATAGGAATATACAGATGTTTAGACAACAAGCCAGCAGAATACTCTCTAAAGTGAGATCACTTGGTGCTTCACGACGACTCCGTCATTGACCGATTCCCGTAGACGACGAGTGCCAGATCTGGCATCGCGCAACAGAAGAGATGCTTGTCCATCCACGAATACGCTGCTCAAACTATGCTCGCTAACGGTCAAGTCAACACTCCAAAATTCATCCCTGCCTTCACTGCTGAAGAGGCTTTGGCTGCTGCTAAGAAGTTTGACAAGAACGAATTGGTCATTAAGGTGTGTAGAAGTGTTTATGGGTAGTACAGTCGTTCATCGTACGTTACAGGCTCAAGTTCTCGCTGGTGGTCGTGGTAAAGGTCACTTTAGCAACGGTTTGCAATCCGGTGTCCACCTCATTGATTCGTGGGTTTCCGCGCTGTGCTGTGCTGAAGCCCAACTCATACCTCTCATAGCCCTCAACAAGCCCAAGAACTCGCCTCAAAGATGATTGGCGCTAAGCTCATCACAAAGCAGACCGGTGAAGCTGGTAAGCTCTGCAACGCAGTCATGATCGCTGAGCGTCGCACTCCAAAGAAGGAGTACTACGCCGCTATCCTCAACGACCGCTCTTCCCTCGGCCCAGTCCTTGTCGCTTCCTCAGAAGGTGGTATGTCCATTGAAGAAGTCGCCAGAGACTCCCCAGAGAAGATTGTCAAGACCCCTATCAACTTTGAGACTGGTCTCTCACAAGAAGAGGCTTTGGAGGTGGCCAAGAAGTTGGGCTTCTCTACCGACGACGCTATCAAGCAAGCCGCCGGTATCTTCCAAAACCTCTACAAGATCTTCAAGGACAAGGACATGACGCAAATCGAGATCAACCCTCTCGCTGAGACTGAGGACGGAGCTGTGTTGGCCATGGATGCCAAGTTCGGATTCGACGAGAACGCTGAGTTCCGTCAAGAGGAGGTGTTCAAGCTCCGTGACACCACACAGGAAGACCCACAAGAAGTCGAGGCTGCCGAGCACGGTCTTAACTTCATCAAGCTTGACGGTAACATTGGATGTCTCGTCAACGGTGCTGGTCTCGCCATGGCTACGATGGATGTCCTCACCCACCAAGGCGGTAGCCCTGCCAACTTCCGTGGGTAGCTTGTTTTCCTATGGAAAGCCTTTACTCATACTCCAACTTCAGTCGACGTCGGTGGTTCAGCTACCCCAGCTGCTGTCAAGAAGGCATTCGAGTTGCTCCTCACTGAGGAGTCGGTGCGCGCAATCTACGTTAACGTTTTCGGTGGTATCATGCGCTGTGATATGATTGCAGAGGGTATCATCAAGGCTACCAAGGAACTCGACCTCAAGGTACCTCTCGTTGTCCGTCTCCAAGGTACCAAGTCTGAGGAAGCAAGAAAGCTCATCTCTGAGTCCGGACTCAAAATCTTTGCTACCACGGGTCTGGATGAGGGTGCAAGACTTGCTGTCCAAAAAGCCAACGAATTCGCCGCATCAAAGTAAACAAACCCTCCTTGTAGACGTATCTAATTGATAATCCCTTTCACATTCTCAAATAACGCACTCTCAAAAGTCTTTTCTAAGCGCTAATGTATAATGAATGTTGCTACAATCGATTATGCGAACACAAGTTTGCAAGTGATAGAAGTGAAGAGAGATCAGTACGTCTAGCAAGACCAATCCATGGTCTCTTGAAGCTAAAACGAACTGTTGTATTCCTTTACTTTAATTCTTTTTCTTGAAGAGTGATAAGCGTCACCGCGATGACGTTGTGACGTTGTCTATATGAAGATTATTTGACCAACACACAGTGCTAGTCGCTTGCTTGCTCCACTTATTGGAAGCTGAACGAGACTTCTGCAACGCCCTGCGATTGCGAGATACCGAGTGACTCGAACACCTTTGGAAGGAGGTCGATGTGGTTGCTCTCACAGCTTGGGCAGCAGTCGACGACTGGCGCCGAGACGGTCTGTCCGTTACTGGTGATCTGAACATTCTTACCACACATGGTTGTGCAGCCCATGTTAGAGCTGACTGCAACACCCATTTGTGAATCAGAGAGTTGCTGTCCACAGGATCCAGTACCACCGCTAGCTTGGTAGAAGGTGGCTTGACCGCTGTTCTGACGAGCGACTGGAGAAGCAGCTGCACCAGCAGCAATAGCGACAATAGTAGCGATTTGTGTGAAGTACACTGCGTGTAATGTAAGCATTGATGACTGGAATACCTTATCATCACACTCACTTATTGTTTGAGAGAGTGTATAAGTTGTCTTGAAGAAAACTTGCGTCTGGCGCTTAAAAAAGTTGAGAGTATAAACTGAAGAGAGAATATTATTGACAGTCTCTTATTTAAATGCTACAGATTTGCGAAACCTGACGTCGTTGATTCAGATCGACATGGTCGAGATCCTGACTTGCTCGACCCATTTTTGTGACGTGTGACAGTTGGAGCATGCAGTTGACAGCTCCTGCTTGACACTTTGCGGGGATACCCCGGTCAGCTGCTACTGTGTATATTATAGCATTGTGATCTAGTACCTTTTTGTGGAGAAGACGTGCCAGAAACTTAATGTGAAGTGGGAGTGAGAGGTGAGAGGTGTGTGGCAGAATGGTTACTGCTGCATCACTTTAGCTCTACTTCTTTAATGTGCTCAATCCCTCGTCTATCTGCGTGTGATAGCTGCTTCCAGGCCTCTCTCAGCTGCCGGCTCCGGCAATTCGTCACCTCAACAAATATACTCTCTGGTTCTTAGGCCTACTCAGACTCAGCAGATCAATTTCGCCGCTGACCGGACTGCTGTATCGAATAGTCGACGACTCTGTCTCATAATGCGGCCGCAATTGTAAGTAATGCCATGTTTGAAACATTATATCATTGAAAGATCCTTGAAACAGTGGTAGAGGATGTTTTTGGAGCGTCAGTGTAAGGGTGTACAGGTGGTAATTATCGTGGTGTCGTACATCAACACTCCTCTTCCTTGTATCTACAGATGTGGACTTGAGAGTCTCATGAGACGAATACGGCTTCAATTGCTAGGATTTGGGCATAAATGCATACAAAAAGACTACCATAGTCTCTTCGAGAGCCGGTGATCAGATGGCATTTGTGCGCTACTTTGTTTGTAGCCGCTATTCCAGCTTACGCTTTGGTGCATGTGCAGGGTTATCTGCGGGCCCGTATCTGTGATACGGGAAAGCTGCCTTCTACTGGCGCATCTACGAACACGTAAGGACTTAATTCTTGCTTTCTCGCTCCAAGCCTGTTTTCTCCCGCCTCATTGCGCTACTCTCAGTCGATGCCAACAGCGGACAGGAGGGCTGCCAGACAGCAGCAATGCAATTGCACCCATACGCTCAATGCACAATTACCTCACAAGCTGCTAAATTCGCAATATTTAGAAGTTTTCATCGGTATGACGACGCATGAATTCAGACGATGCAATTGGGGAATGCAGAGCAGCTTACGGCGGTCATAAAGCCATTCCGCAACGCAATACTGATATTTATACAAGGTTCCGCAGCTGTAAAGCTGGCTTAAATTCCACTGATCAAAGAAATTCGAACCAAAAAAATTCTCAGCTAGGGTTATTCCTCAAAGGTGTCAAAAAAGAGTGCAAAAATTATGGTCACTGCAGGGCTCGAACCTGCGACTTTAGAGTACCCGTAGGATTATTAGCTCCACACTCTAACCAACTGAGTTAAGCAACCGATGAGAACTGCGGTTCAAGTTTGCAAGGTGTACACATGTTTCTAAAGGTATATGCTCAGCCACAAGTGCCGTTGCGCTTGGCCGAATTAGCTCAATTGTAGCTTAGAGCACTTGAAAAATATTATTGCCCATTTACCTCGTAAATAGCGGTGCGTTTGAGCAAGAAAGGGCTTTCAGGTATAATATAATCCTTCAGAAATACTGCGGTGTTTTTGATTCGGTGCTAACTATCGTAGTTGCTCACTAATTGCCCAATGAATCAGGCGACAGAGTTTGCGGCGCAAAGAGGGCCAGCAGGAGAGCCGTTCAAAGCAAAAGAGCCTTTTTAAAGCCAACCACAACCAAAAATACACAGCGCTCTTCTCATAAGCATCTTTATCCTTGCCGTAGCACAGCGACGAGTGGAGAGGGTCAATGGGAGCCAGATGCGCGCCACGCGCCCGATAGCAGCCAACACAGGCTCTACAGCAAGCTGTAAATAGGCCAATGCATTTGTTTGTTGTCATCTCCAAGAACTTGGCCAGCCACGTCGAGCAGCGGGATCAATTGGCCCAACGCACTCGTCTTGGAGCGCAGAAACTCCATCAGTTCAAGACCTACGCTCGCTGTGAAATTGCACATCCAACTCTCTTCCTTATCGACTGCGATGAGCGCTATCAGCAAATTCCAAAGCCTCCCCCTAGAGATCATATCGCTGATTATCGACAATGTATACGGCTGCGACAGACACTCAATGAGCCTTACTTGTCGAGGACTGTACAACTTCATTCTTCCGAGCGACGATCTCCACCTTGCTGGCCCTCGGGTCAAATTGAATCATACGATATCCCAAAGGGAATGCATAGCTCTGTATAAGTCGCTGAAGATCATACACGGTACCCCTGACTTCTCCAAGCGGCTCATGTGAGTTGTCTCCAGGCGAGACGAACAAACATTGAGGGATTCGCAGATCGGTGACTTTAAACTTGGAAATGTCTCGCAACATGCACAAGAGCGATGTTGTGGGTCTTCTGGGCCGACTGCCCAATCTTCAAAAGTTGAAGATCTGCAAAGGTGTGCTGCCAGTGAGCTTAGGCGGTTTCAAGAAGCTGGAGCTGCTCTACGCCAGCGAGCCTAACGTCAGCTTTGTTTCTGGAAATCTTCGTTCTTGCTTTCCTGCCCTAGAGCAGCTGTGTTTTGACTTTGGTACGGTCTCGATGCGGGGTGACAGCGCGACTGAGCTTGTTGCTGCAACGGAGGCTAAACACAAGATCGATAAAGACGTTATTGCTAGCTTAGGGTTATTCCGCTCCAGCATTCAGTCTCAGACGAAGGAGCAATATCAGCAGCGCCTTGACTCGCTTTTCGATCGATACGAAGAGGGCATGGCGCTCTTCTGGGAGGACAACGGAAGGATGTACAAGCGCTTCACACCAGTCTTCCCGCACTGCAAGGGCGGCGACAGCGTCTATGAGGTGTCTCCGTTCAGAGACAAGAAGCGCCAAACATTGCAGCCTCAAGCTCAGAGCCTAGGATCGCTCACGCAAGCTGATGTCGAGGTGCTGAGGGGCATTCTCCGGCCTCATAGTCGCAACGTATATGGAGGCACAAGACAGCTTCAAAGCTCAACGAGTGTTGCAGTGCCTCGTCAACAAGTGCAGCCAGCCCCAATTACACAAACGATTCTGACTGCTCCGCCACCTGTCCAGCGACCTGTACGCAATCTACGCCCGCGCAACAAAAGCGTCACCTACACTTACGCTGACGAAGATGACGTAATAGAGAGCGATGGGGAGGACTCTGAATACACTGGCTGAAGCGAGTACAAGGCTGAGATGTAGAGGGCGCAGATTTCACATCTTGATTGTTTGCTGTCAACGATTTCACGCACGACTTGTAACACTAAGCACTATTTGTACGAATAAACAATGCATTGATTCATTAATTTCAAGACTATCACTGCCTGAGCTACATTTAAGCGAATTATTCACCTGACTATTTTCCTCCTCTTCCTCCCTATAGCCTCATCTCTCTTTCTCCTCGACATTGATGAGTGGCCTCGGTGGACTGCTTGATCTTCCCTTGGAGATCTTGTCCGAGATAGCTGGACACGCCGATTACGAAGATAGGGAGGCTTTAAGGTATACTTGTCGCGAATTTTACTACCTTATCAAGCCGTTCGCCGAATTACACCTAAGCGGGCCTCGAACGAAGAACGAAATACACTCCTCTCGCAAAGTTGAATGGGAAATCTGCCTTGGTGTAATTAGCCACACCTTAGAGGCACCTAAGTTTGCACAGAGACTAGTGTGAGCTGCTTCCAAGTCACAAACAATCGTTGACTTTGCGCAGATCAGTCAATGTGAATGGAACCAACGCCTCAGGTCACCTCATTGATATGCTGGGTGAACTACCCAATCTCAAGATGCTCAAATACTCGAGTAAAAGACCATTATCAATTCGACCAGGTGGCTTTAAGAAATTGGAGGTGCTGTACATGGGAACTAAAGGGGTTTCTAGCGTCCGTATCAATGGGAATTTGCAGCTAGCCTTTCCTGCCTTGAAACATTTGTGTTTCTCTTCTGGCTTGATTACAGTTGACAGGACACTGACAGCTACCTCAAGCTTCGAAGAAAGTACGATCATTCGTGTAGGCTTTCATCTCCAACGTTACAGAGATAAGGTGCAATGGCACTTCGATGGATACGATGATGGCGTTGCGCTGTTTTGCGCTGAGGGCGGCAAGCTTTACAGAAGGTTTACAGCGCCCTATCCTCTCAATGGCGTTACAAAGTCGTCCGAATTCAAACCAACGTCAATCAGAAACCCGATTTCGCCCGCGTATGATGGCCCTGCTTTCGATAAGCTTCAGGCCGCTGGCTCTCGATTACAATTTCAGACTATCGCCAAGGGCCCTCGAGTAACGATAGTGGCTGATGAGTCTCATTATCCTCGTGATGTGCATCGTAACTTCATTACAACACCTTATCGTCGCGAACCGCTACGCTCACCAGCTCCGCCATACTTGCCAACTCGCTGCCCATCACCTCCTCCACCACCGCCACCGCCACGTGCGCCTCCGCGTATCGTGCATGTTCCAGATGACACAAACCCGGGAGATAGCGAAAACGTCCCAAGAGAGGAATCCTACGAGAGTTCCGTACATTTATACTCAGAAGACGACGATCACTACTACTACGGCAATCACTACTACGGCAACTACCATTACGGCAATTACTACGGGGTCAACTACTACGGTGACAACTACTACGGTGACAACTACTACGATGACAACTACTACGATGACAACTACTACGGTGAAGATAGTGAGGATGACGTAAGCGAGGAAAGGAGCGAGAGCGACGTTTACTCAGAAGACGAAAAGGATGACACAGATACTAGATCCAGTGAGAATGAAGTAAACGAGGAAAGCTACGAGAGCTCTATACACCCAAGACACGACATCTATTACACAAGTACCGAAGATAGTGAGGACGGCGTAAGCGAGGAAAGTAACGACAGAGACGCGTACTCAGAAGACGACGACGACGTCAACGACGTCAACGACTACCTCGACTACTTAGACAATTACTACCAAATCAACTCAAACAACTGGCTGAGGCCAAATCCTTTCCTTCTGATTTAGCACGCACGATATGTAATATCACAAATTGCAACGTTGTACTATTAAGCAATGCATTGATACATAATCCTTGTAAACGTCTTATGCCTGCACTTGTATCATCACACAATTGCATATAACCGACCTAAGCGCCGCTTCATCATATATCTGATTGACTTCCAAATCCGTCAGCGTCGTATTGAGCGAGAAGGGGTATTTTCTTGATCGTATGTCAATAAGCACAATCTAAGTGCTTTCACATTATGTTCTGCATCCTGCTCTCCTACATCATTGACTGCCCAAATTGCCGACAATGCTATATATGGTAAAGTTGATCATGTCTCGAGAGAAGACAACCAAATTAGGCCTTAGAACATTCTACCCTGAAATTGGCCGTATATACCAATTAAGTGCTTCTTAGTACACACGTTCTCCATCACTCTGGTGCTAGGTGGGGCTTTGCGAAGTGAGAGTGCGCAATGCTGATGGCTTGCTCAGGTATGCAAGTCGCGCTGCTCGCAACTATCGCAAGTGTAGCAACTGCAGCTACCGCGTCTCCAATAAGCAGCCAAAAAGCGACATACTACGATGTGAGCGCGAGCACATCATGTCTTCTCTCTTGATTGACCAGCAATTACAGGCGTCGATCGGCATTGGTGCATGCGGAAAGCAGCTCGACGAGTCAGAGATGGGCGTAGCTGTGAGTACACAGATGGACTGCAAAGCCTTGTGGTGCGTAGCGACGCTCAGCGTGAACTTACGCTCACACTTGAATGTAGTGGGAAGAGCGTCGAGATCAACAGTAACGGGAATACCGTATCAGCGCCAGTCGTAGACTGCTGCCCTGGCTGTGATGGTAACCACATAGACGTAACGCCAAATATCTTTGATTCGCTTGATATAGCACTCTCTGAGGGCGTAGCGCCGGTAGCATTCAGCATCGAAGAGTGACCGAGCACTTTCAGGCTTCCTGCTTTTACCTGCATTGCTATACAGACCGCTGAGCGACGACGTCAAGCCAGGATCAAGAGATTTCTGTTTAAAAGCCGCAGAGATTGGCTCTCTCGATTCTTGTAGATTTGATGGATAATTCTTCAGCTTCGTAACGCTGTTAGAGCTGAAAAGGCTGCTGGACTTTGTGGTTGGAGCGCAGACAGGCCGCAGGTAATCGAAATCGATTTGTGCATGTATGCGAAGCAAGATACAGCTAGATTTCACAGCGACTACTTCGCTCTCCGCGCTAAATCATCAGCGGGCACATGACTGAGCGAAGAGGGAAGACAGGATCTCCATGGAGAATTTCTTCGCCTGCCTTTCATCACCAACTAAATTGCACAGCTAACATCAATCTTGGATTGTCGAGGATGAAGGTAAAGTATGTATTAATGTGAAAAACGAAACAAGTGTCCGAATGATATCATCGAGCCTTTTCGCACCTAGATAAGTGGGATTGGAGTGCAGTTGAGGTTGATGAGACCGTTTTGGGTGGTACCTTCACAACAGCTGGCAGTGGTCTTACACATGTCCTGGATGGCGACACCGAGGATAGGAACTTGGTCACATTGAAGACCGACTTGACCGAGGAGCTCTGGAACGTCGATGAGAGAGGCGGTGCCTTCGTCGAGGTCCTTGACGTCCTTGACTTCGTTACTGTTGTGCACTGTTAGTGGAATGTATCTTGTGAAAAACTAGCAACAACTCACCAGCACTTGACGTTTTCGATGGCACAGTCGCCAACCTTCTCGGTAGCGTAGACGGCACCAGCGAGGGAAGCAATGAGAGCGAGAGAAGTAGCGCGGGTCATCTTGATAACTTTGAAAGAAAGTGGTAGTTGTTGATAGAGAAAGGTAAGCAGTAATTGTGCGTTTCTTATTCTACTCAGTCGGCGATAGCTGCGAGCATATTAAAAAAACTCATCTGTTACCGTTTTTGGTGTTAATTGTGTCTGAAACAACTTTTTTGCGTTCGTTGTACTGACGCATTAGGGTAGTATTAATTTTTGAGTGCATTCTAGACTACCGTAGCCTTTATTAAATGCTATATTAAGACTCCACCACTACCAAACACAGAAATGGTTCGATTGCCGTGGCTGCGCAATGCGACGTATTGGGAAACAATTGATGGAGTCACCGAGACGTATCCATTGTAAAGAGAAGATTTGCACGCCGCAAAGCATCTAAATGGCAGAATACACTGCTCAAATTTTGCGTGCGTCGGCTAAATATTTGATATGATGCTCCTCACAGCGCGAGAAGATGATAAGATTCGCGGGTGCATCGAGACCGCACAAGGCATGGAATAGCAGCGTGCTATTGAATCTGCGATTGAAATCAACAGCTCCAATCAGCGCCGTCCAACCTAAGGAATCGCTCATTCTCCGCAATCTCCCCACTAAATGGAGACCATACTTCCTGCTATCGAGAGCCGATAAGCCGATTGGAAGCTTCCTGTTGTTCTGGCCATGCGGTAAGGCTATTCCCGCCCGCTTATCTTTCCAGCTCATCCCGCCTTCTTAGCCTGGTCAATTACACTTGCCTCAAGCGCAACGCAGGCGACACCGACAGAGATGCTGAAGTATCTTGCGCTATTTGGAACCGGATCGCTCATAATGAGAGGCGCTGGCTGTGTCATTAACGATCTCTGGGACCGTAAACTGGACGCTGCCGTGGAGCGCACAAAGACGCGGCCGTTAGCAGCTGGTGATGTGACGCCTGCGAATGCCGTCGGATTTCTCGGATTGCAATTATCAGCTGGGCTGGGTATTCTCACTCAATTGAACATGTACAGGTAGGTGCAAGAGCATGTAACAGCCCCAACGCCATTCTGACAGCCACCAAAAGCATCCTGCTCGGTGCATCGTCGCTCTCCCTCGTTACCATCTACCCATTCATGAAACGCATCACGTACTGGCCACAAGCAGTGCTTGGTCTGGCATTCAACTGGGGTGCCCTGCTCGGGTACTCGGCCATAGCAGGCTCGTGCGCCTGGCACACCGTGCTTCCTCTATACGCCGGCTCTTTCTGCTGGACAATCGTCTATGACACCATCTACGCACACCAAGATAAGACAGACGATGTACACGCCGGTATTAAGTCCACAGCGCTCCTCTTCGGCGAACAGACCAAACCTGCTCTCACACTCTTCTCGGGCGGCTTCGTAGGCCTCATGTCGGCCGCGGGTTACGCTGCTGACGCTACCCTCCCATTCTACCTCCTCGGCCCAGGCGCCACAGCTGCTCATCTGGCATGGCAGCTCAAGACTGTAAACCTCGATAGCCCTACTGACTGCTGGGCGAAGTTTGTGAGTAACTCAAAACTCGGTGTCATCATCTGGCTAGGCACGCTCGCCGACTACCTCAACAGAATGGGCTTCTTTGCTTCCTTCTTTTAGACATTCATGCATTGTTACATCATTTTTCATCTGCGTTTGTATCGCTTTGTCGAGTTGCTTGTGCATCAAAGAACACTGTAACGACCAGTAGTCTGGTTCTTGGCGTCGAACTCAAGTGCTGCTTGGGTAGCCTCAATGAGAATGGACTTGATTGAGCGAACTGCTTTTTCAACCTGCGTGATTGTCAGCATTTATTCGCATCACTTTTATCAACACCCACCCTCTCAATCTCGTTCGACTCTACCAACAAGTGCAGCTTAGGGTGCTCGCCGAACGAGGGCTCCTTGCCGGATTCGTAGTAGATACCCTTGTTCGTGATGGAACATCCAGTAGTCTCATTGAGATAGACAATGGTCTCCTTGTTGGTAATTTTCCATCTTGCGCGCTGGTGATAGTCATTGATTGGCACAATGGCGTGGTAATCAGTAGCATCAGGATCCTTGTTCTTGATGGGTCCGCCGAGGGTCTGCGCGACGGCTGCTCCGCGCTGCATACTCAACTTGGCCGCCACAGCCGCAGCTCTAGCGACTGCCGAGTTAGGGTTGTCAGGCTTGACATCGGGAGTATCAGGTGTAGATGCTGCGCCCGTGTTGAGTGGCTTATAATCAGGAGGTGCTGGTCCCTTCTGGATCTTGATTTCACCAAACATGTCTTCAGTCTCCTTCGATACCTTTTCGTTGGTGGCTGCACTGGCTGCACCATCCTTTTTGGGATCTTCCTCCTCCCCATATGCGCTCCGCTGCGCCTTCTCAAGATCCTGACGCTCCTTCTCAAATCTGTCAAGACCCTTTCCACCAAATCCAGAACCAGCAACTGTCGCCTTGCCCTCCTTCACCTTCTGCAGGAACGCCTCTGACATGGCCTTGAGCTCGGATGGGACACTGGCACCTGACGCGACGAGAGCCTTCTCAATGTCTACCGAATACTTGTCTTGTTCAGGAGTGATGAAAGTAATACATGTTCCTTTGTTTCCTGCTCGACCAGTGCGGCCTGCTCTGTGCACGTAGTCTTCCAAGTGGTTCGGTGCGTCGTAGTTCAAGACTAGCTTCAGCAGCTTAACATCCAAGCCTCGCGCCGCGACCGACGTGGCTATCACTATGGGTATGACGCCATTCTTGAAGTCATTGATGGTCTGGTCTCTGTCCACTTGCTCCTTACCACCGTGCAAACTCATCGCTACGTAACCCTTCATGCGCAAGTTGAATAATAGGTTGTCAGCGGCTTCTTGTCTGTCGACGAAAATGAGCGTCCTGGCGTCATCGTCCTCGTTGTATGTCTGCCCAAGCACCTCTAGCAACCTATTGAATTTTGTGGACTCCTCCCTGACTTCCACCTGTTGATCAATCTCAGGTGCGACGACAGATCTGCCACCGACTGTGATCTCGAGTGGCTTCTGTAGAATCTTCCTCGCCAGCGACTCCATTTGTTTAGGGAATGTAGCGGAGAAGAGTACCGTCTGTCTGTCTGGACGGACGTTATTAATGATCTTCATAACCTGAGGCTCGAATCCCATATCAAACATCCTGTCAGCCTCATCTAGTACCAAGTACGTAGTTCTGCGCAGGTTGGTGACTCTGCCAGAATTGGCAGTGAGCAGATCTATCATACGTCCGGGAGTGCAGACTACGATCTCGGCACCCTTCTTCATCTCTGCAATCTGTTCGCTGATTGGGGAGCCGCCGTATGCTGCAATAGCTCTCAATCCCAAAGCCTTCAAGAAGGGTTTACATTCGCGGTGGATCTGCACAGCCAGCTCGCGCGTCGGCGTCATGATCACACCTATCGGACCCTCCAGATTCTCAATTGGTCGTTGATCTTTGATGTGACGGAAGAGGGGGAGCAGGAATGCGATAGTCTTTCCAGATCCTGTCTTTGCCACACCAATGACATCTCGACCGCTCATGATCGCAGGCAGTGCTTGAGCTTGGATGGACGACGGTTTCTCATACTGCAGGAATTTGATGACCTCGAGACACGACGAAGGCAAACCGAGTAAAGACCACTTGGTGACTGGTTTCGGGCAGTCTACACCTCTGATCTTGATACCATCGAGGAGCAAGCGCTGGTTCTCGGCATCCTCCTCGGACATGTTCTGCACCTCGGATGGCGGGTTGTAGAATTGCTTTCGGAATGCCTCGTATTGGACTTTGGTGTGGTCGGTGACAGCGACCTCCTTCCGCTTGACTCTGCTTGCAGCCAATGCGAGGATGTCTTCAGCTGACATCTTGGACACATCCTCCTCCTTCTTCTCTTCCTCTTCCTCATCATCCTCGTCGTCAAAGCGGGCAGCTGTGGTCGTTGATGCTGCGGCTGTTCCCATGCGCTTCTTATCAGACTCGTTCACGCGACTGACTTCGTCCTTGACACCACTCATGAATGCATCGAGCGGGTCTTCGTCCTCTGCCTCCTCTTCCTCCTTTTGCGCTGCTCCGTCGACGTCCATCTTGTCGCCCTTGTCAGCCTGGTCTTCAGTGGACTCCAGATCACCGCCAATGCTGTCTGTAGGTGCTGAGGACTGAACAGGCGGCAAGCTGTGCAAAGCTAACCCGCTAGACTCCTCATCGTCGTCCATTGTTGCTGCTTTAGTGGTGATATTGCGGTTGGAGAATCCTTTCAATCCCAGAGAAATAGGTTTCTGAGGAGCTGCTTGCTTTGCTGGTGCGCCTGAGGCAGTAGCAGCGGGAGATGCGCTTGCTGGCGGACCTGGAGACTGGCTAGCACCGTCCTTTGCCTTCGCTGCCTTGCGAGCCGCTAGGAAAGCCTCCATACGCTTCTTCCTGTCCTCAGTCTTCTCCTTTGGTTGAGATGGGGCTGCGGGCGGTGCGTCTGCTGGCTTGTCTTGTCGCTCGTGTCTACTGTGTCTGTCGCCTCTGTCATGACGTTCGCTGCGCGGTGGTGACCTGGAAGACGATGAACGGGACAATCGGCGGCGATGAAGAAGCACTCACCTGGATCTCCTCCGATCTCTGTTGCGCCTGTCTCTGTCTCTGTCTCTGTCTCTGTCCCTCTCCCTGTCTCTATCTCTGTCTCTATCTCTCTCCCTTTCTCGCTCTCGTCTGTCGCGCTCGCGGCCAGATCTGTGGTGGTCTATCTCGTCATCCCTGTCGCGGCGGTATCTTTTTGAAGATTCAGGCGATGAAGTACGAGCTGGCATCGATTTACCTGTTCTCAAATGCAGATGCGATGGTGGGTGTCAGTGAATAAGAGGCGGGATGGAAGGAGCGAAAGCGTTGGTGTGTATTTGGTGAGTACGGAAGCGTCTGAAATGGGAATCATTGCCGAGCGCCGCTCATCTCTTCATCTCTAATCTCTATGGCATGAGAAGCTTATCCGGCTGGTTGAGATAAGGCATGGGCTGAAGGCAGGGCTGGAAGATAAGGCTGCTGTTGGCATTTGAAGATTCCAGTGGCTGTGAGTAGAAATACCAATACTAAATTCAACGCTTCACGCTTGCAATCATCGGGCCATTTACAACCAAAACAGTCATATCGGGATGGTGAGAATGAGAAATACATTCAAAAATACATTCAGCATGTACATAGTCACATTCTAAAGCCACGTGACCAGATAAGGCGTCAATAGAAGGACATATGATGAGGTCAGAGGAAGATACCAGTATTACAGGATATTGGCTGGATCGAATAGGAGATAGCAGAATACACTGCCAACACGCTACTCACTCGACCTTATTCCATGTCTTCAAGCTCACTTCTTTGGTCATTCACACTCCGAACTCTATAGCGTCACATCTCACTTTGTTAAGGTTGCAGAAGCAAATTTTTGGAAATGTATGTTATCGCATATGCATCCGACTGTTTCTGTACATTGGGTATGTCCGGTGGCGAAATCGCCGCATCATGCCTGTCAATCAAAGTATACGCCGTGAGAAAGTCTTCTGTGAGGCTGTGAGGGGATGCTGACAGCCAAGGCATAGCTTGTGAACGCCTTCTACACCTTTCATGCCTTCTTTGTCACCGTTCACGCTCCCATTGTACTCCACGGCTCGCTAGGTGGTGCTAACCAAATTTTATTTTTTTCAAATTTGCGGGAATACAATCCACACATAGAAATGGCTGCTATCAAGTACATGGTACCCTCGCTCCTTTCCGCCAAATATCGATTTTTTGAAGTCATGGAATCTCGCGGCTACAAAAAAATTCACCTCTTCATTCTCGACAATCAAGAGCGATGGAGTCACTCGATTATTTGAATCAATTAAACTCCTACGATATCGCAAATCCACGCTGCCATACCTGCTCAAAAACCTTCGTTGATGAAAATACACTGAGGACGCATCTGAGCGAGGAATGTACAGAGACGATGCCTATCTCTGATATTGAGTACTTGAGGAGTGAGTTCACCGTGTTTTTCGTAAAGTTTTTATCCTCATTACGTATACTAGGTGCCAGCCACGACATCGCCAATTCGACCCAGATGTGGTACCCTGCTCCAAACAGCGACAGGCAGCAGAACACTTTCTCCGTGCATGCAGAGCCATCCGCACAGCTCTTGCAGAACGTCAACGACATAAAAGAGAATGGAAGTGAGGAGGATGCTGCATACGACGAGGACGGTGTCGGTGACGACTCCATGTCTGCCCTTCCTCCAGCCATGAGACCAACCGTCGGTCCAATCTTCCAGGACCAGACTCTGGGCTTCAGAATGATTGAGTCCCCAGACAACCCAATCAAGAACGAGAACGTGCTTGCTAGAAGAGCCAACTTCCCAGCATACGATCAGACCAAGTACAACACGGCAGAAGAGGCCATGGCGCACGCGCTCTCTCAAGTCCCAGACCAGACTGATCCTCGTCCATTCAAGTGTCCAAACCCAGAATGCTCAAAGACATGGAAAAACAGAAACGGTCTCAAGTACCACATCAACCACGGTAACTGCAATGGTGTTCTCAAGACGCTCAGTCGCGACGAGGCTGCTGTCTCTGAACGTCCATACGCGTGTCCAGTCCCTGGCTGTAACAAACGCTGGAAGAACGCCAACGGCTTCAGATATCACATGGATCACTCTGGCGCGCACGGACGCTCTGCTAGAAGGTTGCATGAGGCTTCTGGCGGCTTCGCCGGCAAGTCCAACCTGCAGTCCATCACAACTCCTCAACCAAAGGTGCCAAAGGGAACGCGTCGCTCTTCGAGACGTTCATCCAGACGTATTCAATACGAGGAGGACGAAGAGGCTGCTGACGACGACGACGTTGAGGAGGAGGATGACTACGGCGATGAAGAAGACGACGACGACGATGATGACGACGTGGAAGAAGAGGATGACGATGCTTACGATGACGACTCCAAGGCCTTCAACCCTGCTGGTCCTGCTCCAGCTGCGGCACCTATACTGCCAACTGCTGATCAGGATGTATCGCATTTCGCTCCTCCTATGCAACCATTCAACGGCGACGCCGGTACCGGTAGTGGTGATGGCAAGTCGTTCGAGGTGAATCCAGCCGCTGTAGACGCAGTGAATGCATTGCCGTCGTTCGACACAGCGGCACAAGAACCAGTGATTGGCGACCAAGGACCGCTCGACCAAAGCCAGCTTGCGTCGCTCGACTTCTCAGGCGTTGGGGACGCCAGCGCTGCACACACCCCACAGTAGTTCGCAAAGCACACAAAAGAGTCTCGTAATAACACATGTCTTTCTTTATTATGTATTACAAATGTATTTTTGTTGTATGACAAACCTGTTGGTTGGATGTGCGAGTTGTGGGAGGTATGCCAATGAGTGAGCTTAAGTCAGGCTAAGAATCCCAGCAGCCCACTACTTGTCCTGCGCATGCTTCCTTGAGTATTCTATAATGTCTATCGTAGCATTTCCGAGTATCTCATCCACGTCGAGCTTGGTGGAATCGTAGACGTGCAGATCCCGCACATGAGGTGTTGGCTCAGCCTTCTCCACGTCGCCATCGACGAAGACATCCTTGTGAGCCTTGACGCTGGTGCTGTGGTTAGCTGGGGGCGTGAGAGAAGCTATGCACGTACTAAGCAGGCCACACAATATCGTCAAAGTAGTAAGGCGGGTCCACCCAGACATCACCTTCTATTGTCAGTTAAGTAATTTGCATGACGTCATGGACCGACTCACCAGCGGTAGCGTAGCCCTCTCTGAGCGATCTACGGTGCTTGAGGGAGTGTTTATCGGCGTTGAGGAATATCCGTACGTCGAGCAAATCGAGAACAGTCTTGTTATAGAAGCAGAGGAAGCCATCTAAGAGAGCGTACACGACGCCATCGGGATGAGTCATCTCTCTCGCCTTCTTCTGCAACGCCAACTCCTTAGCATTCATATCTTTGCTTACCAGGTTCGTCTGAGAAGGCGGGTGAAGGTGGTCGTGTGATTTGTGAGAAGAAGGAAGTGCGCCGTGTTCCTTTACGTGCTGAAGCACCTCTATCAGTCTCTGCCATTCTATCGAATAGTCTGGATCATCCCAGTTCTGTACACCGTGCACTGGATCCAACGGTATTTTGTCATTCGGTGGAGCGAAGTCGTCTTGATGGATGATGAACGAGTTAGGGAGCACATTCAACAGCTTCTTGGATAGCGTCGTCTTGCCTGAGGAGGAAGCACCACCGACGCCGACGAGAATTACTTTCATTTCTTTGATTTTTTGTACGTTAGTTGTTGACGGTCAATAGTAACGATAGATATTTATTGGCTGCGTTCGTTGTTGAAGCTGATAATGTCACATGGCGTCATAATTACTCACTCACTGCTCCCGCCAGTACCTTACCCAATTCACTCCGCGTTCGTTCTGATCCGCGAAAAATTCAATTTAGGTGTGTGTTTGTAGATTTATGAAAAATCCAAACAAATCAAAGCATATCACCGTGTCACCTTCTAAATGCATTCATTGGCGTATAAAACCGCGTTTGTCTTGCTTCTTGGCTCACCTCCACCATCTCAAACGACGCGGACGCAATGGTCAACTACGCACGGACGGTGTTCGTTTCATTAGCTGTGCTTATAGGCAGTTACTTGTACACGCGCACTCCATCTCCCGTTTTTGACTACGTGAGCAGCGCATCTCTAAGATAAGAAGACACTCGCTCACAACAACCGCAAGATAATCGTAGGCGGTGGCACATCTGGACTCGTAGCGGCGAACAGACTAGTGCACAATGGTGCCTCCGTACTCGTACTCGAAGCTGGACCTGATTCTGCACACAACGCTGCAGTCACCACGGCAGGCATGTTTGGCTCGACGCTCAACTCGGACATTGATTGGAAATATGAGATGGGCATGAAATTACCAATGCCTCGCGGTCGCACTCTTGGAGGCAGCAGCGCTGTCAACTTTCTGTATGTGTTGGCTCACCCGAGTAAAACAGCCACTGAGACAGCCTCAGACTCTGGAACAGACCTGCCGACGTGGAGATAGACGCTTGGGAACACCTAGGCGCTAATGGCTGGAACTGGGACAGCCTCCTCAACGCCATGAAGCAAATTGAGTCATTTCATCCTCCTTCTGCCGCAACAATGGAGGCTTTCGGGATAGAAGAGAGCGCGGATCCTTCTCTGTATGGCAAAGATGGTGGTATACACCTCAGCTACCCCCGCTTCGCTACTGCGATGGACAAGACGTGGTTCAGGTCGATGCAGGCCATGGGTAACCCCCTCAACACCAACCCTGCAAGTGGCGATAACGTGGGCGCCAACATCTCACCAATCACGATGAACCCAGCCAACTTCACTCGCTCATACTCCGCTTCTGCCTTCATAGACCCCATCAGACACAATCCGAATTTGACTATCCTCGATAATACTACTGTGTCGCGCATCAACACTCGCAAGCAGCCAAATGGCGACATCAGAGCAACTGGCGTTGAGTACATACGTGACGGGATGTCACATAGTGTTAATGCGCGCAATAAAGTCGTCCTTGCTGCCGGGACCATATCCACACCGCAAATACTCGAGTTGAGCGGCATTGGCGATAGAGAGGTGCTAGAGAGGTGGGTGTTGGTCTAACTTGAGTAGCATCCTAACAACGCCCAATAGACACGGCATCGAAACAGTCCTGCATCAGCCCAGTGTAGGAGAGAATTTGCAAGACCACACGTACGTCACCTCAGTATTCGAGGTCGACAACTCCATTCGCAGCGTAGGGTTGGTGTGAGTGGTAGTGCTGATCAGACGACGCTAGACACGCTAACGCGGCGATAGGCACACCAACGCAACCATCGCCGAGCAGGAGCTCGCCAAGCTCGGCGGGCCGCATCTATCGCTGCTGGAGCAAGCGAATGTCTGCGTGGCGTATCTGACGCCTGCGCAGGTGCTCGACGACGGGGACAAGCAGCGTTTGGGTGAGCTGATGGAGGAGCTAGAGGGAGAGCTCGCTAGTGGGAAGCATGCGGGCGTGTACGAGGAGCAGTACAAACAGCAACTCGCTTTCCTTCAGGATGAGAGGGTCACGCAGAGCGAGTACATCAATGTCGGGTTCTTCGCAGATGTCCACCACGCACCTGAGGTTAACAAGACATATGCGACGCTCCTCGCTGCCAACCAACATGCATTCGCGAGAGGAAGCGTACACATTAAGAGCGCTGATCCGCTAGTTCACCCACGCATCGACCCACGCTATCTCTCGCATGAGATTGACGTACTCTTGCAGAAAGCGGCACTTAAGTACACGCGCCGCATCGCCAACCAGCCGCCGTTCACCAACCTCGTGCTCAGAGAGGCTTACCCTGGTAGCGCAGTAGACAGCGATCAGGAATGGGAGGAGTATGTCAGAGAACATGTCTTCGGTGAATACCACGCTATCGGGACAGCCAGAATGGGCAGAGCGGAGGATGGTGCTGTCGTTGATGGCCGTCTTAAGGTGTATGGAACGGAGAACTTGCACGTTATCGATGCTAGCGTGATGCCGTTGCACGTATCAGCTCATATACAGTCGGTAGTGTATGCTATTGCTAGCAGGAGCACATTGTATCTATAATACCTCTATTGATAAATCTATATACACTTTTAATAAAGTATCACTATGCATAATGACCCTCATGTATCATTTCCACTGCCCAACTGATACTGATAGGAGATAACAAATCTAACCAAAAAAGGAAAGCGATACGGATTAGTAGATATTAATGGAATCTCACAATGCCAGATTATACAATATGACAGCCGTCAAACCCCTTACTCGCTCCACCTCTAAGCGATCATTTAGCCGGCGCAGAAATCACTTGCTCAGCTGAAAATTTGGGAGAGTTGGAGCGTGTGACCTAGCCTATAATTATCAGCGAGATTTGTAGGCCAGGATAGGATAAGTGAGAGATGGATAAGATAACAAAATTTGACACTCACTGATAACTTTGTTCCTTAAGTGCGAAAACTTCTTATCAGCCTGTTTCTCGCAAGCGACCACTACGGAGAGGCAAATTGAGCGGCCTAAAATAATCAGCGCTCAAAAACACACAAAAATGCTTCACGACGAGGAAAAAATCGTTGGACTGTCCAGCGCCAATCCGATCAAAGTCGAGGACAAGAAAGAGTCCTCATTCGCTACACCAGACGTGAGCAATGCACCAGAAACATACGATCCTGCACAAGAATCCATTTGGACGAGACTTGGGTTGTCGCTTAACTCGTTCAGAACAGCTCCTGCAACGACTGCCAGAGTGGCCGTAGCGACGGATACTGGAGAAATAGCGCAGGAGGAAATTGAAGGCGCTGCATCGGATGGTGCGCTGCAGAAGAACATTCCAGGTAGATCGTTGCAGATGATTGCAGTTGGGTGGGTGCGCTGAAAGTGCCTCACGCTCTCCTTAATTCCTTCCTTAGTGGATCTATCGGTACTGGATTATTCATTAGCACCGGCGGTGCACTTGCCGACGTGGGTGTTATGGTACCTGCACAGAAAACTCGCTCACATGCTTCGACAGGGCGGTCCAGTTTCTATGCTTATCGGATGGCTTATCATGTCTGTCACCCTCTTCTGCGTCGTCAACGCTATCGGCGAGCTCGCCATCCTATACCCTGCTGAAGGTGGTTTCTACGCCATGGCGAATCGCTTCATCGACGAGAACGTAGGATACGCTATGGGTATTCTGTACGCCATGCAATGGGTCGTCGTCCTCCCCTTGGAACTCACTGCAATAGCGCAGACTATACAGTACTGGGACGGCGACATATTCGACATTAAAACTTCAAATGCCGTCTGGATCACTGTTTTTTTCGTCGTCGTTATTCTCATCAACATTTTCGGTAACAAAGCGTACGCAGAGGAAGAATTCTGGTCTGCTATAGTCAAAGTAGCTGTCATTATCCTCTTCATCATCGCAGGCGTCGTCTTCAATTGCGGCGGCGGTCCATCATCTGGAGATTTTGGCGAATACATCGGCGGTGAATACTATCATCGAGAAGGGCTTCACAACGGTATAGCCAATGGCTTCAAGGGTGTCTGTAGTGTCTTTGTTGCTGCTGGATTCTCATTCGCTGGTTCCGAGCTCGTCGGTATCGCCGTCTCTGAAGTCAAGGACCCCGTCAAAGTGATGCCATCAGCCATCAAGGGCGTCGTGTGGAGAATCTTTGTCATTTTCTTCATCTCCGTCATCATCATTGGCTTGAACGTCCCATACGACGACAGCAGGCTGATGAGCGACGACAACCCCTCCGCGACGTCTCCATTCGTTATCATGATGAGCAAAGCTAACGTCAAGGGCTTGGATCATCTCATCAACACCATCATCCTCCTCTCATGCACTTCCATCGCTCTTGCGTCCGTTTACGGTGGCTCGCGCACCATTCAAGCAATGGCCATGCAGCGTTTCCTTCCAAAGTGGTGCGCAAAGGTCGACAAAGCTGGTCGTCCACTCAACGCCGTCTTCATCTCTCTCCTCTTCGGCCCACTCGCATATTTGGCTCTGGCGAGCAACGGATCCACCGTCCTTGACTGGCTTATCGCCGTCAGTGCTCTCGCGACCTTGTTCACATGGCTGTCTATCTGCATCTGCCACATCCGCTTCCGCTCCGCTTGGTACAAGCAAGGACACACCAAGGACGAGATACCTTACCAGAGCGCTTCGGGCGTCCTCGGGTCCTGGTTCGCTGGTTTTGTCATCATCCTCATCCTCATCGCACAATTCTACATCGCCGTCTTCCCAATCGGTGAAGGAGACATGTCGAAGGAGGAGAGAGCATCAGGCTTCTTCCAGGCCTATCTCGCTCTGCCTGTCGGTCTCTTCTTCTACGCACAGTCTTTCTTCATCAAGACCACCTGGCCGACTAGGAGTAAGGACATCGACCTCGACACCGGTAGAAAGGTCTTCCTCACCGCCGACTACCTCAATGCTCAACGCCAGGCGCGCAAGAACGCACCTATCCCTACGCGCATATGGAACTTCCTTTTCAACTAATACAGCTAATCGAACATATTGCTATTCTCACACCCACACCTCCTTAATCTCACTCTGCATCACCCCCCGCCACAATATAGACGGAAACCAATTTTCACTCTACATCACTCTTGCAGCCTCTTTGTACAGGTATCTTATGCATTCTCAGCTCATTGACTAATCCAACAAGACCGTATATGTACATTGCACGCGTTTAAGCGCCATCGATAGCCATGGGTTCAGACTGCGAGCCTTGCTCAGTCATCTCCAACGACCTCTGGAAGTATTTGTTGGGGTGGTTGACACTTTCGCCGTTACCGAGACCGTCGCCCTTCCTTACGCCCTTGTTCGCGTGTGTGATCTCAAACACACGCGTACAGGCTACGTGGAAATGCTGCGCCTTGACAGCGCTTGTGATTTCGTTGAGATCGTTATGATCAGTGATATTGTACGTCGCGCGCAGAGCTGGGACGAGATTATCGAGCGAGAAGTGTTTGAAAGGGCATCCATGGTTATCTTGGGCACTGAGTTGCTGTGTGATGATTGCCTGACACGAACGAGGTTGATACGCCTTACGACTTCCCTCCAGACCGTAGTTGTGACGGATGTTGTAGCGGTATTCCTTGTTGAACTTGTCGTCACTTATGCTAGCACCGAAGCCCTTGCGCCAGAACACGAGCGCCTCGTCGACACTCAGCCCAATGCCCTTCAGGAACAGGCTGTACTGCAGACGGCCATGGTGCTTCAGGTGATGGTTCGTCTGCAGGTTGTTGTGCAAATTACGCATGCACATTGGGAAATGGAGCTTAGCGAGCATGTCAACCATGTCTGCTGTGACCTTTCGGTCGCCGTTGAATGCCGTGGAGTCGAACGCTTCAGAGGACAGACCGGCGAGGAAGGACATGGATAGGTGCGAGAGCACGGGCAGCAAGCGACTGTCTTCGTCGAGGCGTGGAAGCGCCTTGGCGGTGAACTGTCTTGTGTTAGACATTAACTTTTAGAAGTACTAACGCACCTCTAAGGCCTGCTGCAGCTGCGTAGAGAACGTGTTGAGGATGAGCGACGTCTGCTCGCGAATGGGTACATATGCGTATCCCTGCTTCAGATACACGCGTCGTCTCTCAACCAGCTCTGGGACTTGAGTCCATTTGACCTTGGGCGTGTTAGTGAAGACTTTGCGTTGTTACAACACCCACCTTAAAGTACGTCTCCTTCTCAAACTCGCCCGGCTTCAAAGCTATGATAGGGCTTGAATTGATAAGGAACGGACGCAAGCTCTCTTTCTCCATGTCATCCACCTGCGATAGGGTGTGAGCAAGATTTAATGGAAACACTTATCGCACCTCTTCCCAGTCAACTCTGGTGGACTGGCTGCTCTTCATGGACTGCAAGAAGGCGTTCTTCTCGGCAGACGAGGCCTCGTCGAATCTGATACGGAAGAGCATGGTCTCTGTCTTGACGAACCGCCGTCTAAGCTCCTCTGATCTGCAGAACGCGAGTCTGAGTACATAGTGACTGACGTGATCCTTCTTCCTCTCAGCCTCGAGAGTAGAGATTTTGGGGCTATTAGAGGAGAGATTGAGCAGTTTCTTACACTGGCGCTGTATGACGTCCTTCATATCGTTAAAAGGTCTATTTCTGACCTGCGAAGCTTCGATCTCAGCGAGGACTGAATGGAGTGAGAGATGCGCGATAAGAAATGTACGACGCACTCTTGAGTCTGTCAATAGCCCAGCTCTCGAAGTCCTCCAAGCTGACATCGAACATCGGCGCTGCTTGATAGCTACGCGACGCGTTGAGCGACAATGAGAAGGAGATAGCGCGTAACGTACAAGCTTAATCTGTTCTTGTAGATACCCGTGTAATTGTCTACCTCCAACGCACTCCTCTTGCTCGCTGCACCGTTTATCGAATTCATATCTCTTCGAGGTTGAGTGTCAAGATGCGGTTGTGAGTCGACGACCATCAGTGATGGATAATGAAACGGTAGAAGTCGGAAGCACGTTCCCTGCGCCGCCTTCGTATTACAAGCATTTCACGCAGCAGAATATCGATTTGGTTGATAAAGTACCCAGCGAGATCGAGCCTGGTTTAGAGCCGTTTCAGCAGTGGTACAAGCAAGAGACGGGAGACGATACAAGCGTGGATCTACGCACTCAACTCAGAAAGCCTCGCGTTGATTGGATCGTTGAGGATGGCTATTACTCGGCTTACGGGGAGCTATGGCCAGTGGGTGTTGATCACTACAAAGCGCTTCTCTTACACCAACGCCCAGCTTAAAGAGGACCTCCCCTCACTCAAGGAAAGCGGCGTACAGCAGCTGTACCCAGATAATCTGACAGGTGAGACGGTTTCGAAGAGAGGAAGCTGGCTAATCAGCTTGCAGACAAGAGACCAGCTCTACAAGCACTCCTGAGAACGATACTCCTCACTTACTTCGACATCACCCGTGAACTCACCGCTGCACCTCCGCCGATTGACGCTGATCCGATAGCGAGAATACGGGATAAGGTGGGTGCCAATGTTCGTAACGTTCGACAGCGCCCAATACCCCTTAGATTGAACACATCAGGCTCACGGGAATCAACATGCATCACTTGATAAACGAGCTTCGTCCAGTGCAGGTAGGAAGGCGTCTTCTCTTTTCAATTGGGCATTTGTAACACACTACACAGGCTAGGGAGACTCTCATTCATCTGCAGCAACAGCAACAGAGCAGACGCAACGCCAAAGCCGAAGAATACCAAGCAAAGCACCAGGAAATACGGCAGAAGATCACGGAAATGCAGCAAGCGGCAGCTGCGACGATTGACAAGGTCACCGCCAGGGACAAGGAGGCTCAATCACAGACCGACGACACTCAAATGAACTTTGACGAACCAAATGCATCACACAAACAGCAACTACTAGAACTCATCGACGACTTGTAATCCATCCACTGCATACAAAATTCAACAATCTAAGCTCATTGTCAGTACTGGGTAGCTATACGCAGAAAGAGCAAGCGAGCGCAGAAGTTCAGTCAAAAAAGGCATAAAGTGTCGTCAATAATTATTCAGACGCAACTTACTTAAGAGTACCATCATTACGCTCCACGCTCGCTCTTATGCCCAACTCACCTCCTCACAGATTGACGTCAAGACAAGAGAAACTTCTTCGCTCAGTTAAATATCCGCAAAATTTTAATATACACATCATTACACTGATACAAGCGGGTCTCTGTCCTCTACGCACGTCGATACTCTCCACTTGACGTCTTCAGCATTGGACTCTGCACGCTCTGCCTTGATAGCACTCGTTAACGCGTCCTTGAGAGCTGTCTGGAGGTATACGCGCTCTGAATTGCTGTGGTTGACGAGAATGACCGATGTGCCATTAGCCACAGCAGCTAGAACATCGTGCTGGTTGGTTGTCAGCTGCGTCTCACCTTCTAACCAGTACTCACGTGTCCCATCTCCCCAGTCACGTACAAATCGACCGGTGGAGCCTTGCTGAGTATCGACGAACCTGATCCAGCGCATACGGCGACGCTGCTGATCTCTGATTTTCCGCCATCAGCGAATTGAACAGCGTCCACCTTGAAAGCAGCTTTGACGAGCTGTATCACCTCCTTTATCCTCATAGGATTGCGATAAGGATCCTGCTGCGATGCGAGAGTGCCGTATCTGCCCATTCCCGCGTCCTCGTGCCCCGATGCCTTACTGGACGATGGTATGATGGCTTTTGAGTCGTTGTGACCCGTGATAGCGGCAAACATCCAGTCATTGACGCCGCCTCTGACTGCGTCACAAGCTGTATGCGGCGAGTAGATGCTGATACCGTGTGCTATGCACTTGAGTACTGTGCGCTGTATCGAATTCTCAGTCGTGATGGATTTCAGCGCTCTGAAGATGGGCGGATGGTAGCTGACGATAACAGAAGTGAGCGGATTGTCCTTCATGATCTTATCGAACACTCTCTCCGTCAAATCGTTAACGATAACAATCTCGTGCTGGCCAGAACGCTGGTACGGTGACTCCACGAGCAGCCCAACGTTATCCCAGCTCCTCTCTGCTAGCTCCAGCGGCGCTACTCGCTGCATCGCCCTCGAAACAATTTTGGCATTCGATACGCTCATCATCGTCTTCTCGCAAAAGTCTTCTTCCTTACAGCCACCATCAGCCATGAGCAGTCTGCAGGACCAAATCGCTCAGCTGGCGAGCCATGACGCTGCCAGAATAAATAAACCGTCCAAGAGGGACTCGTATCTCTTCCAGCCAAATCAAGCGGCTGAATTGGATATGGGTGATATACACCTTCTAGCCATCGGTGGCTTCGACCAGCTCAAAGAGCTCGATACGTCGTTCCAGGATTTTGAATCCAGCCTCTTCAGCGACTCGCTTAGAGATCTCGATAGAACGTCGCTCAACCAGAGCCAGGTCGATGAACTCAACACAACGCTCAATAGATTTTTGATCAAATTGAGCCCTCATTTGCCTACCAGAGCTGCTGCCAAAGTGCTGGAATGGCTCATTAGAAAATTTAGGTGCGTTGACTTCACTTTGTTGCTGCTATCGACTAATTTTCATCACAAGAGTACACGAATTCAACATAGACGCAACGCTCATCGCTTTCCTTCCTTATCATGACTCTACCAGCTTCTCCAAGATCTTGCAGCTTCTCAAACTGCCACCTGCATCCAGCAGCAACAAGTATTCCTTCTTGCTCCCAGTCAAGAAATCCCAGCAGGCGCTGCAGAGAGCCATCCTCCTCAAGGCTATCAGATCTGATCACGAGGTACTCAAGCTCGTCTCTCAGTCTTTGCCGTCCGCCTTGGAGGTCGTCTCCACTCACAGACCATTGGCTTCGTTCTGGACAGTCACCCTCCTCGAATACATCCAGCAAGCCAAGAAGATCGACGACGGCGAACTCACCACTCTCTACGCCTCCATCAGAGCCACGCTTCGCAACAAATCGAGCAAGGACGCTCAGTATGCAGCTAGAATGGTCTTCGTTGTCTTGGCCCAGAAGATGCCGCTCGGCGATAAGCTCCTCACTTCGCTCATGGTCTCCATGCTCAAGGCTCTTAAGGACGACAAGAAGACGGACAGCGAGGTTGACCAGATCCTGCTCACGCTCTTTGCCATCACTGACGCACAAGGCGTGCAAGTGGCCCACGAAGACTACGCAAAGCGTGTCTTGTCTGCTACGTGGGTGGTTTTTTCGTTTCCTTTCCTGCTTCTAACCGCCCAATAGTGATCTCGGCAATCGCTTCCTTGGCTACTTGGACAACTACAGCGTCGACAAAGGCATCACTACCCTCATTTCAACGCTCATGGCTAAGGTAGAAGAGAGTGAGGCAGCTAAGTCCACAATCGTCACCCTCCTCGAATCACCAAAGCTGTCAAAGATTGTCGGTCAATCTATCTGCGACGTACTCGTTCAGCACGCACAGGGTGAAGCGTACGCCTCGCTGGTCAGCCTCGCATACCAAAGATGGGGTGAGACGTTCGACAACTCTATCCAAAAGCACCAGGTCACTCTCGACGATGCCCAGCGCAAGCAGCTCTTCACTGCACTCACCAGCGCCAACTCTCATGGCATGCACGCAACCATGGACACTGGCGACAAAGCAACAACTCTCTTCCTGTCTACAAACGCTGCAGACAACACCACGCGCGCTTTGGCAGTCACACAGCTCCTCGACCAAATCAAGTCAGGCCAGATCGACGATAAGGACTTTGTGCACGATACCTTGACAGCGAGGTTGGGTGACGATGTGCCTAGTATTATCACTTCTCTTTACACGCAGCCTGAAATTGTCCTCGATCACGTCAGTGCGGAAGATATCATCGCCGCTATTGATCACTCAATGAACGAGAAGCGCGCACCATCAGAAGTCGTTCTCGCACACATCGGTTTCCTGACCACGCACTTTGCACGTCGCCACTCAACGAAGCTCGTCCTGCCGGTCATCTGGAACCAGCTGCTGGTGAACTCAAAGTCGGTCTCGGTGAGGAAGCAGATATGGCAGCTCATCAAAGATGCAAAGCTCAAGGAGGGTGCTTTGAAGGGTGTTGCAGAGCCTGTGCTGAAGCTACTCGATGGCGAAGAAAGCAAATCAGTCAACACCGTCATGGCCCAGTCGTTGGCGAAGAACATGTTGAATGATCACGACATCCTTTTCCAACTCATCAAATCAGACTCCCCTCATAATGCTCGCATGCTGGCATTGCTCACTTCTGCACATCTCCTTCGCCAATTGTCTGGAGACGCCAAGCTCAAGTTGTCAGCAAGCGTTCTCGAGAACACTACCAGATCTACCCTCGAGAATGCCTCTGTTAACGAAACACCCGTCGTTGGCGCTGAGAAGGTGTCATCGATGCTTTTCAAGAAACCAACGTCTGAAACTACTGTCCATGCTGTCGTCGCACTCGCTGTCTCAGACGGTATCAGCAACATCACCCTCCCTGAAGTTCACTGGCTCAGCAAGGCTTCTAGAGACGCACACAGATTCGAGACTGAGTTCTGCTACGCTGTCTACAAATTGGCCAATGCACCAAATACTTTAACTAGTCTCGCGACAACGCTACTCAGATCACTCTTTACTGGATTGAGAGAGTCATCTCTCACGTTCCTTGCTTCAATCTACTCAGACAGAAGCCAGAGTGGCCACATCCGCAACGCATCTATCAAGCACACGGAAGCCTTCTTGAAGGTGTCCGCCAAGCCAAGCGGCAATGATTACCAGACCATTCTGCCATCGCTGCTGATTGGTGTTCAGGATCCAGTCAGGGATGTGCGTACAGGCGCTTGCCACTGCATCAAGTTACTGTCCAGATCTAACTGCAAGACTGACAATATTTACGCCTTCGATAAGATCTACGGCGAGAGCTCGAAGCATATTCAGTATCTCAGCCCAGAGGAGGTGCAGGAATACTGCAAGCTCCTCGACAGCGAGCTCGACAACTTCGTCAACGACAGCGGTTACCTGGCTACCTACCACTCAGCTATTCTCGGCAAGAGCAAGGGCGACAAGAAGATATCAAAGAAGCTGAGAGTCAGCATCGTTTGCTACCTCTTCTCGCACCTCGTTGGATGGCAGAGCTATGAAGCTAGACGTATCCTCATGGATTCGCTTGCTGACATCTGGGATTCTAACAGACTGCTCACGCTTGCTCCACTCATCAAAACATTGCTTGAGTCGCAAGCTGATGAGCAGCTCGAAGGCGCTGACGTAGAGCACAAGGACAAGGTGGTCGAGGGTGTCTTCTTGTCGTTCAGCAGAAGCGCCTCCAAGTCCTTGCTCAACGACAACGTCGAGATCTACACCCTCTTTAAGAATGCTCTCCAAAATGTCGAGTACACACCTCACGTCCTCAGACGTCTCCAAAGCGGCGTCTTCGATGTCCTTACCGAGAACATCAAGATGGAGGTTTCCAAGCAGTTGATGGAGATCATGGAAGGCTCTGATGTGCGTCTCGCACAAGTCACAAGCGAGGCTCTCAAAGGCATTGCGTTGGACGAGGTCACCTACACTGCTCTTCTCAGATTGACAAGGACGGAGTTCGGCGGCGCTGGTGCGGAAGCTGAACCACCTACATCGAAGCGTACGCGTACTGAGAAGTGAGTGTTTTCGAATTAAAGACGACTAAACTTACAGATTGCACAGGACTACTAACGAGCCATCTCACGCTCGCCTTCTTACCCGCTTAACTAGCATCTTTGACTGGGTTGGCGCCCTGCCTGCTGAGCTCGCTCCACAACCTACGGCGGAGGCCCTTGTCACTACTTTCGAGACCCTCGCACAGGTCACTGAGATTCACGCTACCGTTGCTGGATCCAGCGACAGCAGCGAGGTCGATTACGTCGAGCAGATGTGCTTGAGTCAGCTGAGAGACTGGAGCGAGTCTATCGAAGACTGGACCAATCTGTCGCAAGCTATTCGTATCGACACTGTCGTGAATGTCATTAGAGGTGAGTGTTGGGTAACGTTTACGATGGCGATTCTGACAACGCTCAAAGTTTCCAAGAACCCACAGACCTTCCAACAGGCACTGCTGCTCATCTCGACACTCGCAAAGCTGGCTCCAGACAATGTTCTTCACAACGTCATGCCAATCTTCACTTTTATGGGCGCAAACATCCTCCAGCGCGACGACAGCTTCTCGTTCAACGTTGTCCAGAAGACTATCGAGGGTGTCGTGCCAGTCGTGGTCGATTCTATGAAGAGTCAAGCAAAGGATCAGGAGTCATTGATGAAGGCGTCCAAGCCATTCCTCATGACCTTCACCGACGCTTCAAATCACATACCAAAGCACAGAAGACTCTTGCTATTCAGCTTCTTGGTTGAGGTACTCGATCCAATCAAGTACTTGTCCACCATCCTGATGCTGCTCGTCGACAAGGCCGCCAACAAGGTGGTCAAGTCTACAGGCGACAGACAAGCACCAATTATTCTCCCTCTTGGCATTCTTACAGCGTTCGGTCCTGAGGAGCACTTGACCGCGCTTGAGCGTATCGTCAGCGAGGTTTCAGCATTCAACAAGCGTCTTAGCGGTGCCCAAAAGCAGAGTGTGTTCCTTGAGAGAGCTGTTGACGAGAAGACCAAGGACCAAAACACGCTGTGGAGGCGCCAGGCCCTCGCTCTGCTCTTCTTTGTCGAGCAGGCGTTCCAGATTAGCAAGATCAAGTCAGGCGTCATCAAGTCTATCGCCAACGACAAGGTGATTGAGAACAAGCTCATGTCCATGATCAACCAGCTCCTTCTGCTCGGCTCTGAAGAGACAGGCAACGAGGACATCAGAAGAGTCGCAAAATCTACTCTTGTCGAGGTCCTCAACGTTATTCCCGTCGCCTCGTTCGCTAAGATTGTCCAAGAGCTGCTCGGATCGTCAAACGCGAGCGTCCGTCTTGGCGCTCTGCAGGTGCTGAGCATCAGGTTGAAGGGTGTCAAGGACACGCACAGAGAGCAAGTGTCAGACGCGGTCATCGCAGCTGCGCAGCTGGCACTCGATCTCCTCAAGTCAGACAAGGCCGCATCGACTGACAAGGAGCTTGCTCTGGGAGCCCTCAAGACGATAGCGGACTCGGCTGTCAGCGCTGAGCTGTCCATATTGTCTAAGTCCGTGTCCTCCGTTCTGGACTTCGCTGCCAAGTCGGAGAACCCACATGCAGCCTTCTTGCTCCTCGAGTCACTCACACCTAAGCTTCAAACGAGAATCATTCCTCAGCTCAAGCAGATCATTGATGTGTCCAAACAGGCGGTCGAGCATGACCGTAGTGGCAACAGCGCTCTCAACTGCATCAGAAGCGTTGTCAACAATCTGCCTACGTTCATCGGCGCCTACTTGCAGGATGTCTTTGGCATCGTCTTCAACAAGTCTGTCATCGACAAGTACACGGACGAGATACAGACGCTTCTTAACGCTCTCAGCCGTAAGGTGCCAAGCAAGGACCTCATCAACGTACTGAAGAACGAGTGGGAGGGCGTAGCCAAGACAGCAAGCCAAGATGCCGTCGAGGCTTTCCTCTACCTATTCAAACGCGGCTTGCACACTGCTGACAGAAGCTACATCATGGACAACCACAAGAAGCTCTTTAAGATGTTCTTGGAGGTCTTCGAGATCAGAACCGTCGCCAAGAAGCAGCAGATCGATGTACTGCTTGTTGAGGATGCTGCCATTGAAGCGTTCACTGAGATGGTGGTCAAGATCAACGAGTCTACCTTCAGACCTATTTTCAAGCGTCTGTACGACTGGGCGGTGATCGATCTGTCGGAGGATGCAGCAAGAAAGGATGCTTTCGACGACCGTCGCATCACCTTCTACCGCATCTACAACGCTCTCCTCGACAGTTTGAAGGTGAGTGTGCAATGGCACTGTTTGAACAATCTAACACTGATGAACAGGCAATCATCGCACCATACACTGCTATCTCATACGACCACACGCTGTCAATCCTGGACGAATCTGCTGCCAAATTGGCTGTGTCATCTCCAAGCCTGTGGGAGGCTGCAGTCGACATGGTCGGCAAGTCTGTCAAGATGGACAGAGGAACGTTCTGGACAGAAGAGCGTATCGTCAAGGTTTCAGACAAGCTGGTGGCTCAGATCAAGCTTCAGCCATCTATGACCAAGGCCGGCATCCGCAGCAATGTGTCCACCACTGCCATCGTAGAAGCTGCAAACGCGTCAAGAACTGACTCGACTTTGAGGAAGATCAACGGCGGCGTCTTGCTCAATATGAGGGACGACAGCGCATCGATCAAGATCGTTGCATTGGAAACAGCACAAGCACTGTGGAAGGCTATCCCTGACAGAATGATCGGATTCATTGCAGAGACTGTGTCGTCGTTCATCACGGAATGTCTCGAGGACGGTGACGAACGAGTCGTCAGCCACGCTAAGAAGCTGCTCAAGCAGATCGAAGGAGAGACTGGCGAATCATTGGAATCGTACCTTGTTTAAATGTGATTAAAAGGATTATATTTATTATATTTTTATCATTGATCGCATATCGACCGTCTTCTTGCTTCCAAACGTCATGGGCTCGTATCAAGTGCTGGACAAAATAAAATTCCAGCATGGCCTACAGCTGAGAGAGAACAGCATCTGTCCCAGGATGGATCTCTTACTGCTGTACAACAAGCAATCGACCAAGCTGTATCGCGTCAACGGCTCACTGATATGGGAGAGAGATCTGGCGACTCGGACCTTCATATGGAGCAGCGATGGTAAATTCATTGTGGTGCATGACTTCAGCAATATCGTACACATCCTAGATGTTAAAGATGGCAGTATGTTCCACCAATTCAAACCCCACGATCGCGACGATTGTAATCTCGGCGTGTACGAAATCGACAACGGCGCACGCGATAGGGTATCTCTGGACTATTTGCCAACTCTAGGCGCATTGCCTGACATAAGCAAGTCAATAAACCAATTCCTGCCGTTCCGACTACCGAAAACCGACAAGAGCGATGCCGATTATATCAAAACGCAACGATTCGAGTTCCCCTTCATCCCTACTGACACCATGAGTGTAGGCATACACGTACGCGAAGAGTCACTGCTTGATACCTCCAACTACCTTGTTACATGTCGCATTGGCGGAAATATATTGCAATTATACTTGCAGGGCACGCTCAAGCTTCCCGACTTACCCATTCCGTGGGCCTGTTGCGACAGTCTCATTATATCCCCTCAACTAGACGTGCTTACACTGGCACACTATGGCAAAATCACGATACCACGCGATCTATCTCATCTGGGCAGCATTTCTAGCAAGCTCTCTATCACTCTCAATTACGCTGCAGAGGCAGTCACTCGCCTCACCAAGCTCTACGCTGATAATGGTGGTCCTCGCTCTGAGTCAATCAAATGGCACGATAAGATTCACGAGTTTGTGAAACCTCATTGTGAGTACATACTGAACAGTCATAGTGCTTTTTTGATAGCTATTGCAGCGGCGGACACACCTGAAATGGCTCTCACTAAGCTGCTATTGATGGGCACAACGAGCAGGGGACTGAGGGAGTTCATAGGCGAGAACTTGACTGACAGGACGCTCGAGAAGTGGACAAGCACCATCTCATCGTCATTGCATCAGATGCAGTCGCTGATCTTATACCACATCGTTCCGTCATTGGAGAGGACTTTGATTCTGTTCGAAGAGCTTCACTCTACTGCATCTGCGTAGGTGGCGTTTCGTCAGACGTATAGACTGCTCACATCCACCTAAAGGCCAGGCCATTACGAGGGCATACCGATCGACACATCGCACTTGGAGGGTGTTATCAAAATCACAACCAATCTGACCAGCAGGCTGTGGGAGCTCACGACGATGATCTCAAAGAAGGTCGTGAACTTCAACGAGTTCGCCAAGTTCCTCAAACACCAGATGTCCAAGCATGCATACTACAATCAAGAAGAGGCAGATGAAGTAGTGAACATGCCAAAGCCAGACTTTGATATCATGGCAGTCATGGAGTATCTCCAGTCAGGCTTCGCCATGACCGACATGGATGACGCTCTAATGAGGAATGATAATCCAGTTGTCAGCGATTCTTCCAACACCGAACCACCTAAATTGGAGAAGGTCATCAGCCAAGCTCACAGAAACCTTAACAAAGCTAGCAAGCTGATAGAAGGCAAGGACTCGAATGACAGGCGTGTGTCTGGGTCAGGCTTGCCGATCAAAGGCAGACAAAGCCAAGGAAGAGCTTCAGAGGTGCCAGAACAGCCAAAAGCTCAAGCGGACGTCCTGTCGACAATTACTAGCATTACTGATCAAGTACGGAACTCGCTGCAGACCGCTATCGGTAACTGCGATGTCAAGCTAGACTTGCAGCCACGAGCTCATCCGCTCGTGATCAACAAACCGTACATGAAGAGAGAGAGAATTCCAAAGGTGTGTCGAAAGCATTGGTCTGTAGACATAACTTACTCTTGCGAACAGAGAGAGTCCAATGAAGACTATCACCACATTGCATTAACGTATAAACTTACAGACGAGCAAAAAGATTCAGAAAGTGGGTTTCCAGAAGAGACATTGACTTTAACTAACGAAGCCCAGTCATATTACTTAGGTCCGCGCTTAGGAGCGACTCTCAGTGGCAGAAGCAGGTGTTACATCTTCCGACAACACGTGTCCTCCGCTTTGGGTACTACGACGAGGAGACTCTCGTGGTTCTGGCATATGACAGAGAAAGCAACGACCACATCTTGGCGAGTGTCCCGTACCACGATCTCCCTTACGATGGAAGCAGGGTTGTAGCACCCTTGGACAAACAACGAACGCTGTCCAAATCTGAAGAGCCTGTCATTGGTATGGCACTGAATGGTCTTCCTGGGCGCAGAATATCTGCTCTGTTGACCAACGACGGTTATGGCTGTCTTGTCTTTGATATGGACGGCGACGAGATGGATTCTGATGCAGAAGAAGAAGCTGACCAAGACGGTGAAGAGATGGAAGAATAAATTACTTTGTAAACTATGTTTTATTGCATTTTCGACCCATATCTCTTCTAAGTTGACGTCGATGAGGTAAAGCCGGAAATGCGTGACTTTTACGACGAAAAGACGCAAGATATTTATCGCAACACTGTACCACCTTCTGCACCGTCGCGGCACTCCACACAGTCCAGCTTGGGCGTTGGTAGGCAGTTGGTAGAGGGAGTGCTCAATCTGCTCGGCCACTCAGATTCAGACGACAGCGACACTTCAGGTTCTTCTACATCTTCCAATTTCTCCTTCCCGCGCAGACGGCGCAAGCGCACTCGCAAAGCCTCAGTCTCCTCCGATTCCAGCAATGGTTCATCAGATTCATCGACATCCTCACCAAGACGATCGATTTCTATTCTTAGCAGATCACGATCAAAGAAGCTCAAAAAACGTTCGAGGCGCTCACGGCTCAGAGCGCCGGATATTAGTCAGGATTTCATGCTTATCAGCTTGAAGAGCCTCCACAAACCAGTAATCGAGAGACACACGCAGCTCTCGCCGCTCTATCGCTCTATCGAGACGACGTGCAAATCAGACGCAGCAGACGACGGTGTGTGGTGGCTTGACATCAAGTCCCCGACCTGGGATGACATGCGGTCATTGTGCAAGGTATGTGATAACAGCGAGGTACTCTGTCAGTCTGACAGTTGCGATAGATATTCCCACTACATCCTCTCACGCAAGAAGATATCTTGCAACAAGATACACGCGAGAAACTTGAAACGTTCTCCGGATTGGGCTACACGTTGATCGTGTTTAGAGGTGTAGATGAACGCTACTTCAGACTGTCAGATCCGACATCTGGACTGTCGAGGAAAGCGGACGATGTGTCGCTTGAGCATCTCTCGCCTGACATACACTTGAATGACGCCGCGGACGATAACATGGGCAAGAAACGCATGCGTATCGTCGAAGGTGTAGGCGGTAAGGAGGGTGTTGAGGGTGTTGGTGTTGGTGGTATCAACGTCTATTTACTCATATTCGAGAAAGGCGTAGTGTCATTCCATTTCGATAACATCGCTACACATACAGACCGCATCATCAGACGCATGTTTGCTGAACACTCGGATGTCTCCCTCATTGCGCCTGAGTGGATAGCACACGGTCTGCTCGACTCCCTCGTAGACGCTTTCCTCCCGCTCATTGAGTATGTCGAGAAGGAGACAGAGGAGATCGATGACCTCGTCGTCGATCCACGCGGTCTGGCGAAGAGAAGCAACAACCCCACAAATCATGAAGAGAGACGCTCAGAAGACACATACGTCAATAGCGAGAAAGACAAATACGATCGATCGCCAGACTCGATGGCGTACGCCAAGAAATTTGAGCTTCCGCCTCCGCCAACGACACCGCAGAGAGCGCACACTAAGATGGGTCCACTGGCGCCGTTGCTTGGCGGGATCATGGATGGCTCGCAGTTGTCGGAGTGGAGGGAGAAGCGGAAGGCGAAGAAAGCTGCGCGGGAGCGGCAGGAGAAGATAGAGAGATACAGCACAGACAGTCTATCGAAGAGCATTATCATAGATGTGCCACCAACCGCGCCGCCATCGCCCCCGAAGCTGCCCAGCAACAAGGACGAGGAGGGTATACTGACCAAGCTGATCAAGCTGTCCTTCTTCAAGAACTCAGGCGGTAAAGGACCCAAGTCGCTTATACCCGAGGAGATCGCCTTCCTATCCTTCTTCCCTACCTCTCAATCACATTTACTACAACGGACGACAGACACGCGCCGTCTGGTTACAGGACTAGGAAGGCTACTGAGCGCCAAATCAGATGTAATACGGCAGCTGCGCGCGCGCATGGTGGAGAAGCGCAAGACGATGGTGAATCCATACCAGTCAGAAGCGCTGCGCGAGATGATAGTACATTTCGGTGATATAGAGGACCACGTCGTGTCGTCAACGCAGACGCTGATGCACGACGAGCGCGTCATCAGCTCACTGCATTTGGCGTACTTGGCGCAACTGAAGCTGGGACATGCGGTGTCGAAGTCAGGTTCGGATAATACGATTCTCGCACTGTCTGTTATCACTGTGTGTTCATTACCGCTCATGGTCATCACACAGGCGTTCAGTATGAACGTGCGCACACCCCGCAACGGCCAGCCAGCTGACCCGAACGATAATGGACCACCGATGATCAACCCAGACGGAAGCAACCCTAAGTACATCACGTTCGGGTGCGTCGTCGTTGGACTCGTGTGTGTGTTCCTGTTCGTCGGCTTGCTCGTGCGCTACTGGATCATACAGGCGCGTAAGGAGGGCAACGAGCGTCGGCGGAGGAGGATTGGGGAGTGAAAGAGCGAGGAGGTACTTTGGTACTTTGTCACACTATTTATTCACATGCATTGAACACTATACTTGGAAATGAATATATGCTAGAGATACAGGAGACACAGGATATGAAATATACTACACAATCTCGTTGACGCGCGCTAAGCCGCCGTCGTCGTCGGTATCTTGGACATGTGCTACGCTCTCGGTTGAGTTCTGTCTCTGGAACCGCTTCTTCTTCTCGCGCTCGACAGCCATAGACGCCTGCATCTTGTGTCCAGGTGGGTTGGTAGGGTTGTAATCGAGGTGTACGAAGCCGCGCTCGATGCCGTCGAGAGACTCGATGACGTACTGTATAGTCTCACCCCAGTCGTGCGCGACTGGTAGACTGACGCTAGGTGGTAGGACTACGTCTACCTCTACGATAACGTTGTCGCCTACGTGGTAGCACTCGATATAGCTGACTGACTGCACTGGCGTGAAGCGCGTGACGCAGTAGAGGACCTTGCTGAGCTCGACGGGGTCAGCGACACGGCCTGACAGTCTACTGAAATTGTCGATTAGCGTCTCTGTCCATTCGATGATGATGTACAACGACAGCACCACTCCGCCGATAGGGTCGAGCGACGGTACATGCCATACTTGGCCAATATAGGGGAATGATAAGGAGATGATATTGAAGACTACGTCATTCAAACTATCCTGAGCTATAGCTTGTACGCCTGAAGATTTGATCTTGAAACAGAAGGCCCAGATGGCGGCTTTGACGAGCACGGTGACGCCCATGCTGGCTATGCCGGCGAGAGGGAGAGTAGCGGGTGCGGGAGTGTGCTGGAGGCGTGACAACGACTCGAACAGTACTTGCAGGAAGGAACCTATCATGAAGACAGAGAATATGATTACACCGAGTGGCTCGAAACGTTGCTTGCCGACTGGGTATTTGAAGCGTGTACTCTCGTCCCTGTGTCCAGCACATTGCGTGGTGCCGTAGATAATCAGACTCGAGAGCAGGTCCAGGATTGATTCCACCAGTGACGCGAAGAGTGAGACACTGTCGGAGAGAAGCACGGCGGCGCCTTTCGTGCCGAGGAGGAGAATGTTGATGATGAGGTTGACTGGAGTGTGTGTGTAAGGTGTTTGGATATGTGCTGCTATCACCACCACTCACCATTCAGAATCAGGTTCACTGTCCGATTGTGCTCTTTCTCGTTCTGCTCATTCGGGAAATGGAGCAAGGGAGTGTGCTCATCGCCTGCTGCTATCCCGTGTAGTCTGGCTAAGACATCTTGTGGGTAGCTGCTTTCGAGTAGCTCGTCGACGGAGGCGTAAGCGTCTAAGATTTCGTTTTGTTTTGAGTAGAAGTCTTTGATCTGATGGATTGTATTAGGTGGGTGGTTGTATATTCACCTATTCTCTCACCTTGCTCGGCATTGATTTCAAATCGTTATCAGATTTACGGGCATATTCGAGTTGTCTGAGTGTGGGGGATACAATGCGGTGTACATTATGCACGTTATGCTGGTGTACAGTTCTCCTCCGCTCAGAAAACGGTGAAGACGGTCGAGAAGCCATTGAGAGTGCAAGGTTAAGCAACGTTCAGGTGTTGTTGACGAACCAAAAATTGACGCTGAAGGAGTTGGAGAGGGATTTGAAGCTGTGGAAGTGTCCTGGAGGGATGTACACTGCGTCGCCTGGGTTGAGAGTGGCTGAGTCGATTTGAATCGGGACTTGTTGGGAGGGGACTTCTTCGAGGAACTTGCTGAAATTGCGTAAAGGGGAGTTACTTGGGTGTAGATTAAGGTGGTTGGAGTACTTTGGGTGGATAACGTTGACCCTTTTGGTACCAGCTACTTGCAGTAATATGTTACCCTCCGTAGCAGCGTCTCTGTGGATCGGAGTGAGTGTGTGCTTGGGACCGAGCCAGCTGCTGGATTTGGGATGCAGGCGCTGTATCTGTGGAATTGGGGGGAATAGATTGCGCAGATAAGCGGTGCTCTCTATCAGATTGAACTGTGCGAGGTATCCACGCTGTGGGAGTACTTTATCCTGGTTCTGAATGAATAATCTAATAAACAAGTCTGGAATTCTTAGTCTGGGCTGTATGCTGTGCTATAAACAAGGGTACTTACTCATCGGTATCTCGTGCCGTGATTCCTGGGTGAGTGGAGTATTTGGTTGTTGTATCTCTATTGGCACTGTCTGACTGGCTGTATCCTCATCCTCCATCAACACTCCCAACCCCTTCCTGTTTAGTGCGTGACTGGCGTGTATCCACGGCTGAGTAAATACACCGGTGACTACACAGGCCACGCCTGGAATGCAGCTGTAGAACTCCTCAGCTGACACCGTCTTTATCTGCCTCAATTTCATTTCAATCGCTCTCCCCGTCCCTTGCAGATCGCGATATTGATTAAAGCCGGGCTTGGGCTTCTTTATTCGTTGACACCAAACAACCAACATCAAACAATTCTTCTGCAACACACTCAATGCTACCCTCTATAAACAGCGCCTCCTTCACACACCTCCTCCAGCCCTCAGACCCTTATCAGCCATCGCCTGCAGTACCGCAGCAGACTCCCGCAACCGCGACAGCAACCAAAACCCACTCAAAGAAGGACTCCGAGTCGGGCGGCAGATTCCCAGACAAGCTATTCCAGTCGGTGCTCTCTCTCTCAGCTGCATCACCTGACCATCCTCCACAGCCTCCTCGAGAACCCAGACCTGCACAACGTTATAGCCTGGTCAGACGACGGCAAATACGTCCTTATCCACGATGTAAGTGAGCTATTCGTGGCTGAGAACTCCCCTCTTCCCCCTCCCCACGCGTCTTCTCTCTTTACCCTTCCCGATCCGGTCTTCTTCTCAGCCACAACCAATCAAACACCCTTACTCACACCCCCTCACAGCCAGTCGAGGTTAGTCTTTTTCATTTATGCACCCATCACGCCTTCGCGTCATCATATCGACTAAGGAACGCACACCCGTGACGTGATCCCCGAACGCGGCGTTGAATGCATCTACGAATATTCACATACTAACGCCCCCTTCAGCTCGAAAAGGTCATGGGCACCATGTGGCGTTCCTCCGCATACCCAACCTTCCAGCGTCAGATGAACGTGAGTTCGGAACTATTCACTTTTCATCACTGATATCAGTTACAGATCTACGGCTTCTCTCGCACTTCCACCGTAAAGCGCAACAAGCCTGGTCAGGCTAATCGCATGATGCCCTCCACCTGGTCACATCCGACTATTTCGAGGGGTTCATCCGCCAACGATCTCGCCAAGATTGAAAGAAACGCTCCACGAAGAGACCGCAAGGGAAAGAAGGGCGACTACAGTAGATCATACGATGACGACGATGAAGACACCATCAAGCACAAGTCTCGCAACTCGACTACTCTCACTCCAGCTCTCAACAATGTCTCACTACCAGAACTCGAGCCTGAGACACCTCACGAGTCACGCAAGCACCTTCACAACGACGACGGTGAAGACCCACCAGCCAAACGCGCAAGAAGACCTTCAGTTGCGCTGTCGAGATCTGCGCCATCCGCACCAGCCATGACTCGCAACCTCTCCATGACTAGCTACTCTAACAGCGTCGGTCTACGCACCTCCAAGAGACTCGCTACGTCGGTGCCACGCGAGAACAAGATGCCTGCGAACTCGTTCACTCAGATGCGCTCCCCGCACAAATCTGACGTCTTCAGCGACGATGAGCCTGAAATGGCAGTGTTGCTGCCACAGATTGAAGACGAGGAGGATGACGATGACCTGGAGTACAACAACAGCAACAACAAGAGGGACTCAGCATCCGGCGAAGAGCTCTCTAGCGACGAGGAGAGCGAGGATGAGGATCACGTCAGACCAATGATGAGCTCCTCGTTAGGTTTGAGAACTCCATTCGGTACCAACACATCGAAAGCGTCAACTAACTCTATGGATATCCTCGCAGCTGCAGCTTCGATACGTAACCCCGTCCCAACCATCACACGCCGTTCATCCAACTTCTTGTCTATGAACCCAATCGGTATCGACGCGAGAAAACAGTTCAACGAGGAGCCTTCTTCGTTTGATTCAGATTCATCCATCTTCAATCAACGTAGATCTTCATACAAGGATTCCTTCCTACGCTCACAACCAAACCCGATCTCAATCCCTTCGTTGGCGGGAGGAAGTGGAGGAGTTGATTCTAGCGATGGCGAGAGCTTTGATGAGGAGTCTTTATTCACACCTCCGAACGTCGCAGCAGCTAATTACCACCCACCAACACTCGACACTCTCAACAACGTAGCCGCGATGAACGCTAAGAAGGAAGGCGAGAAGACGCGTAAACTGTCCTTCTTACCTACGTTCAGTTTCTTCACTGCTACGAAACCATAGAATGTGTTTGTTTGTTTCTCAGCAAACACGACACACACACACATTCTTCACCCATTCACTCAAATTCACTTACACACACTGCACTTTTTTACCCTCCCTCTCATTCGTATGACCATGTGTAACCATAGCACGACTTTCTCCCTCTCAGTCTCAGTCTCAGTCTCTTCTCTCTCTCTCTCTCCCTCTCTTCTTCAACACTCACTTCAGTAAGATACGGCTAGACGCCTGTTCGGACAGTACATACACATACACATACACATACACGCATACAAGGATCTCCTCAAACCCAGCCAACACTCAACACTCAACACTCAACACACAACACACGCATTTTGTTGTGGTCTCTTTTTTGCTGCTCACGACGAGCGGCGAGATATGACCCACACTATCCTTCTCATTCGTCATCACATTCACGGTCTCACTCACACTCTCAATCACACACACTCTCACTTTCACAAGCAGCGCCTACCACGCTCACTATTGGAATTTCATCATCTGTTGTAAAATATGTCTGGACAGGTGGGGCGCTTCAGCCAGCTTGCTTGTCATTCAGCGATCAACACACTACACACACATATACACGATCACACTTTTGTACTCTTTTGATTCATACTTGTCTACATTTTCACATACTTGTTCACACTTCAAACTCTTTTCATACTTGTCTTGTTACATTCATGCGTTGTACAATCTAATAATACAAGTGCGTCAGTGATGCAATCACCAGTGCGAATAAAAGATGCTCAGTAAGTTGTGCAGGTGATATGGCGAATGGTACTTCTGTGCAGGGTGAGCTTTATATTTCGTGATGTGCGTTAAGTTATGCAGTGACTGGATGTATGGTTCCATGATGGCTGTGTCTAGTGACGACAGCGCGACGTTTCTGATCTTGATCACTCTCCCACCTCCTATCCCGAAAGCGCAGAACGGTTTGCCATCCTCTGTCCCGTACTCTGCTCGCGCACGGCTGTGCTGGCCGTGCAGGATGTCGAAAGTGTAGCAGTGCAGTGAAGTGCTGCTGAGCTCTATTGGGCGTCGTCAGCAAACCTCGATTCATGGATTCGACACCCACCTTGCAGATCCTCAGGCGATGCTTCTGACGACGTCACCACACGCACACTCCAATTGACAGACGACTGTAATCTGAATACCTCGATATAGCCCTCAACGACTTGTTTGAGTGACTGATCGCGCATACTGACAACGCGCGCATCACTAAAATGCGCATACTCGTCAACAGCCGTAAGAAGAACGTCATCCTCATGTCGCTGGTACGCTATATGCAGCATTCTGCCATTATTGAACCCACTCGCCTTGTCATCCCCAATGCTGATCTGCTCGCGTGGTATCACATTCCTCGCTATTGTGAAAGCAGGGAATTCAAACATGCTAGTGGTGTTGTGTGTGGTGGTGATGGAATTGGTGGTAATGTCGTTGGTGTCATCAGATACGCTCCGCGACGAGTGTTTCTGCACAGGCAGCAATATTTTCTCGTAAATTCTGAACGCAAGTGCGCGCGCATTATTGCGCGATTTGAGCACTTCATTGAGATTCGCTTGGTCGAGCGCTAGATACACCTCGTTAGCTAGCGCAGCTTGGTTGGCGTGAAGGAGGTGCGTAGACGGTTCGACAGTCTTTGTCATCTGTAATTTGACGACGTGGTGGCCATCATGTACTTGTTCTGACGCGAATGCGTCACCGTCTAGTACCTGCGTCCGTCCGAGATTGCACAGCGTGTACATGTCGCAAAGCACTTTCGTGCACTCATGCACCACTCGCCTGTCAGCGTCTGCGGCGCATGATAGCACCACGGCGATATCTTTGCGTCCCCCAAACGCACCGAAACCTGCTTTCTCCCAGTACCCAATCCCGATGGGCGCTGTGTGCATGACTTGGTCGTCATATCCGACTGCTAGCTTGGGCGGTATGAGTTCCTTGGCGGACGTTCCGCCTGACATGTATTCACTACCGGAATTGAAGATCAGCGGTGTCCATCGACTTTGCGAGAGTGTCAGCCGCGTCTCCATGCTCAGCCCTTTCGTGTCGCTGTCCAACTGCATATCTGAACCCCGACTGCCGTTGGACTGTAGGGTGATTGGCGTCGGTGCCAGCGTCTGGCTGGCTTCGATCTCGAATTCGTCATCTGAAGAGTGAACAACAGGCCCATCGTCGAGCTCTTCGTCTGAGGAAGGCGGCGAGGGTGTTCTGCGCTTGATGAAACTCCGCCGACTGTCCTTCATGCCCTTCTTGTCGTCCTTGTCCTCCTTGCCCTCCTTATCTACACGGCGCTTCTCTAAGTGGGGTCTAGACAGGTTCTGATACCAAAGCGGCGGATACCCTGCTGTCGGATGCATGCCCTCCTCGACTGCGTACTTGCCGTCATTGCTATAATTAAGCAGCCGAATACTTCTATTAAAAGACAGCTGCTGGTATCCGTTTGGAATGATTCCATTGGTGGGCTGTAGTCTGTATTCATCCAAGCTGTGATCGATGAAGGAGTAGTGCACAGTCGGTGTGGCTGGAGTGAATGGAGTGATTGGTGTCTGTTGTGTTGTAGCCGTTTTGGGAGATTCGTCAAAGAAATCGAAATCGTCGTCGTTGATTGTGTTGTTGTTGTCGTCTACGAGCATACTCCAGTCCTTGTCCTCCTTATCCTCCTTATCCACCTCATTGTGGCTCGCCTTGTACACGGCGACATCCGTCGGCTCAGCGGCTACGTCCTTGTTAGCGCTCAGCGACTGCAGCTTCTCTACGTATAAAAGACTCTGCTCCAGAGCTGACTCCATTTGGATGCGCTTATCGTGGCTGTTGGTTCTGTTTTGGTGGTGATGGTGAGAGATGGAGATGGAAGCAATAGAGATCGAGTGGGTGAATTGCGTATGCTGGTGTACTTCAGCCGGATGCATTCATCTTGTATCGTTGGTCGCGTGAGCCGTGTGCACCGTATGCACCATCTCTCCCCTCGTTCCTTATACCTCTTTTGTACCGCGACGATCAACTCTCATTGCGTTTCATATCTCTCCATGGCGCTCAGGACTCAATCACGAATCCAGTCTATGGAGCACGCCGTGACGGTCGATCACCCTAATTTGACCCGTCACGGCATTCCTCAGTGACAGCCTGGGTTACTGATGCTGCTCAATGCAGCCCGTGTACACGCTATTTACGGGGACTACTCCTACGGTGTTAAACACCGCTATCAGCTATAAGGTACCTCCCTTCCGCAGGCACCAGACGGACTTTGAAGGACGGATGTCAGTGCGTATCCGGTTGACAATTCGTCCTTCAGTTACCGAGGGTCTAGGTCCATCTATTTAAATGGCCGCCTCTTCCTTTTCTCTTCCTCAACTCTCGTCTTCCATCTCCACTTTCTAAACAACCCACACTCTTTTACTAGTCGCTCGTTATGAAGCTCTCAGCCATCCTCCTTGCCGGCTCTGCCACCGCAGTCCTCGCCAACGACTCCCTCTTCAAGCGCGGTCAATCTTTGGAGGTAAGACAGGTGTCTTGCTCATGTCTGTTCCCATCTCACACACGTCTCAGCACGCTATCCGCCAATCCCCAGAGCTCGCTGCTCAGATGATCAGACGTCACTACGACGAGCAAGGCAACGCACTCTGTGAATGTCCTGGCGACAACGGCGACGATGGTTCTTACGGCGAATCAAGCACCTGGTTCGCTTCATCTACCTGGACCCAGGTGAGTCAGTTCTTGAGCGACACATAGACATCCTGACACATGTCACAGCCAGCAGGCGGTGAACCAACCACCAGTGCTACTCAGTACTCCACTGCTACCACTTGGACCCCATCCCCAGCCCCAACTGGCGACAACGGCAATGGCGGTAACGGCGGTAACGGTGGTGACAACGGTGACGAGGACTGCGATGAGACTACCCCAGCTCCAGCTCCTCAACCAACCACCACCCCAGCTCCTCAGCCAACCGGTGATGGCGGCAATGGCGGCAATGGCGGTGACAACGGCGAAGACTGTGACACCACTTCTGAGCCAGCTCCAGCACCAGAGCCAACGACCTCAGAGGAGCCAGCTCCTCAGCCAACTGGCGACGGCGGTAACGGCGGTAACGGTGGTGACAACGGCGAAGACTGTGAGACTACCTCCGAGCCAGCTCCACCAGCAACATCAACCACTCCAGCAGCTCAAACCAGCGCCACCCCATCCCCAACTGGCGACGGTGGTTCAGGCGGCAACGGTGGTTCAGGTGGTGACAACATTGTTACCTACACCAAGTCCGGCACCGTCACCTCTGCATCTGTCTCTGGTACTGCCACCGGTGGCTCTGACAGTGGCAACTGCGGTGACCAAACTGCGCTCATCGATCTCGACACTGGTCTCAGCATCGGTGACGGCTCTCTTTTGGACGCAGGCGTCTGTCTCCAAGTTGGCCACCTTCTCAACCTCGGTGCTGGTCTCCAACTCGGCAAGCGTCACGCTCTCGTTCGTAACGAGTACGTTGACTCATTCAAGCGCTCTGACCTCATCGACGTCGATCTCGTCGCTAGCATCTTGAGCGGCGGTAACAACAAGCGCGCCCTTATCGACATTGACGCACTCATCAACATCCTCAACGGCGGCCAAAAGAAGCGCGACGCTACCGGCGTCAAGCTTGTCAGCCGTAGAAACCACAACAACAAGATGCGTCGCGTTCGCAACTTCAACTAAGTGATATTCTATTTTAGCGGATCAAACGGAGTTTATCCCCCCTCTCTGGATTGGGAGTTATTCACTTTATTCACCTTTTTAATTTTTCCCACATAAATCGTTGTTTATTGGTTTCACTGGACAATTTTCTGTTATTTATACTTTATATTTTGTCATTGAATGATGTACATTCAGAAATAGAGACATGTTAAAAGATCTAGAGAACGGTGCCGAAGCTGCAAGAAGTGTGATGAGCAGTCAGTCCAAATTTTCAGCTACTCTACTCACAGCAATTTGAGAGGTTTAGTGTAGTATTGTTCCAAGCTTGGCTGTACGTCATCTTCAAGACCAATTGGTACACCGTCGAGGATGAATTTTGCCGCAGTTGAGTCGTCGCTTTGATTAAGAGCGATGGTCAATGAAGCCTTGTGACCTTGGGCGTATTGTTAGCGACAGCCGAGAATCTTGACAATATACACCCACCTTCTGGCCACTTTCCGCCAGTAAGCGACCAATCCATGGTGATCTTCTTGTCTGCGTCGACATCCGTGACTTTACCTCTGACGCCGCCTCCAAAGAGAACGACGTCTGCGCCGACCTTTGGCTCAATCTCAGCTGGTGCGCGAGTCCACATGGGCACGCGCTGCTTGTTAGTGAGGACATCAAACAACTCTGATGCAGATATCTGGTAGCGCTCTTCGAGACGAATAGTGGAGGTGTTGAGGTTGCCCTTAGCTGCTGGCTTGCTTGGGATGTGAACTTTCTCAGTCTTGTTCACTGCTGGTGCCTGTGCATCAGCTGCTGGTGTCGACGGCTGCGAAGGAGTTGCGCTGCTCGATTGGGATGAAACTTGTACGTGTGAGGCGTATTTCTCTCTGAGATCAACGGGGAATTGATCAAAGATAGCCTTGAGCGTCTGTGGAAGCACTTGCTTGCGAATGTGGTCGAACTTTCCATCGGCCTGGCCTTTGAGGACGCTGGAGTCGAACACGTACTCGTCCAAGCCGTCAATAGCCTCATGAGAGACTTCTGGTACGAGCGTTCGTCCTCGCAGTTCGCCCACTGTCCACTCAATAACGATCTTGAGATCGTAGATCGTCACCAGTCTGAGGAGATTGTGAGATGGGACGGGAAAGAGAGCTATACACTCACTTGGATTTACGCTGGCCGAGCGTTACATCGCCGTCGCATTCCTTGAGCTCGTCGATCGTCAGCTCGTCGTTGATCTTGAGCCCGACGAGCTTCTCTTTGAAGTATTCCTTAGCAAAATTGCTGCAGTCTAATTGCTTCCTAGTGAAATTGAGCGAGATTCACATCATAAAGACTTCACTCACCAGTGCCAGTTTGCTGATGACATAACTTTACAAAGAAGCATTTTGCGCTGACGATACGATAAAATGCAAACGAAAAAGACATTTCGAAAATGTTTTACATCTAAAGTATTACTCAATGCCATACTTTCTCCCGCTTTTGGCTTGGTCGAAGCTGCTGGTGTTGTTTTGGTTTGTGAACATTGGTATCGAAGCAACGATGCAGCTGATGTGCAGCCTCACCATCAGTACATCCAACGCAGCTACGCACACACCACGTATCTCGCAAATATTGTCAACTTTACTTCTAGACATAGAAGCTTCTAGCATACGTTTAATAAATGTGTGAGCAATGGGTAAACAATAAATTAGTTCGATTATACAATCAGGCTAGCGATCTTGCTAGTCACAGCTAACGGGTACATCCTCTCCTCCATTCTCGCGATCAAGTTCTTAGCATTATCCACCGACTTAGCTTCGAGTTCTGCCTTGATCATCTCAGCCCAAGTAGAGGGTTCACGGAACACAGCTGCAGCATCGACGCTGTTCACGTCGCTAGGGTGGTTACCACTAGCTGCTGCGCCCATTGGTGGATCGACCATTGACTCGAACACTTCCCGCGATTTGCTGATGTCGCCGCTCGATGCATATCCTCTGATCAACAGGTTGGCAATGTATGCTGTCTGGTGTATGTGCGACGCCTCGATTGACTCTAGCAGCTTCGGTATGAGGTCTTGGCGTTGGTTCTCGACCAATACATTCAGTAAAGCTACACGAGTCATTAGATCATACAGTTGATGTAGTAGTCTCACGTACCTTCAAAGACGATCGCATCTGGGAGATCTCCATTCGAGTTTGAAGGGTGCGACGGTATGCTGTCGAAGATCTGAACCGCGGCGTCGACATCCTTCTCTACACATCCAGCCGAGTGAATGAGAGACGCCCAATGAGTGCCTGACACCTTGACGCGAGGGTCGTTGACGAGCGTCTCGAACACCTTGGCCAAGCTGGCCTTATCTACGGGCTCGATCGAGCCATACGCATCAAGGAGGAGCTTGTAAGTGTGTGCCGAAGGAGCGACACGACAAGCGAGCATCTCGCCGTAGTAATACAGAGCGCGGTCTCTATTTGGTTTGGTTTGAGTGTAGAATTGGATCATAGTGTTGAAAGGCGGTACTCTCAGCTGCGCCTTGCTCTCCGTCACCATAGTGTTGAAGAAATGTACAGCTGAAGATTCGTCTCCGATACGAGTGCATGCGTTGATAATAGCGCCATAGGTAACGCTCGACGGACGCACACGCTCAGCGATCATCTGGTCCAGTATCTCGAGCGCCTCGTGTGCCTTTCTTGCCTTGCTCAGCTTAGAGATGATAGAATTGAAGAGGAAGGTGTTAGCCTTAACGCCGAATTTTCTAGACTCGTCCCATAACTCTCTCGCAAGCGTAGCATCATCTGTCGTTTCCTTGACATTATTTATGCATGCCGCGTACGAATCTGCCGATGGCGCTCCACCAGCTTGGATAATACGCAGACGGTGTTGCGTAGCTCCCTCGATATCGCCGCCATGTCCGAGTCCTGAGATCATGGCATCTTCCAATCTGAACCAGCCAATTGAGCGCTCCTCCATGCTTGGCAGTTGTTGGAGCACCTCATAGGCGTGTGTATACACCTTTTTAGCTTTTTCAATATCTCCCACTCTTCCGAGAGCGTTAGCGAGACCAGCGAGCTTGTGGATTGATGCAGTCGTGCCATTGCTGATACCCTCCATCAACACGTTGTAGCAGTCTGAAGCTGATACACCCATGTTCCTACGATAGTCGTGTCTGCTGATCATCTCAGACAGCCCATCGTCGACAACGTACTCGACTTCAGCGCTTCCTGGCGTCGTTGGTGGTGTTTGGTCGAGTGACGCATCGCTAGAGTCAAACGAAGGGTACGACATTGGTACTGCCTGGTCAGTCTGCACCTTATCTGCTGGGATGTATCCGCTAGTGTAATTCTCTGGGCCATTGAATCTGAAACCAAGACCCTCAATAAGCTTAGCGGCATCCTGGTTGTTAAACATCTTGGAGAAAACAAAGCCAAGATCGTTGACGTTGATAATGTTTGCTATGTCGTCTGCATTGTGTCCGAAAGTGTTAACGATGTCAGCAACGAACTGCTGAGCCGATTCAGCTGCAAGAATCTGTGAGTCTTCGACGTTGATATGGTGCTTTGCAGCGTTGAGCCACACGTTCGTGTAGATATTCCATTGCTCGCGAGTGAGATTGATCAACTTGAAGTCACCCTCGCACTCGTTGCGAGCTTGCTGAACCTTGTTCAATACAATTTGGAGCGTCTCTACTGTGCAAAGAACGTGGCTGTCGTATGCCATGCGGTAGGCGTCGAACATTTGCTGCAGCGAAATGCCTGGTGTCTTGACGAGGAGGTTCACAGCTGCGCTGATGTACTTGTGCCAAATGCGTCTCTCGGACAACTGACCCTGATCAACGAACTGAATCTTGCCCGCTTGAGCCCACTGAATGAACATTCCCATAGCCAGATCGAAGCGACCGAGTGAGGTGCAAGTGTGAATGAGTGTCTGCACAGCAGGGTAGTAGATGCCTTTAGACGACTTTTCGATCATCTGATGACGGAAGAGCTCATTGGCGATGTCCATCATGACGTCTGCTTGTTCTGGATTGCCGACGACTGCCTGCATTATATTGTTACTGAGGATAGACAACTCAGCACCAGTAGGGTCCATTGTGTATTTTGCCTGACATTCCTTGAGAAGTTCACATGCAGCTTTAGCTTCTTCGACTTTGCCCTCCTTCAAAAGAGACGTGATGATGAAGTAAAACGATGACACCGGTGGGTGTGGAATTTGTGAGCCCTCCATTGATGTAGTGGCAGTACGCTTAAGCCATTCCAAACCACTCGAGCTATCTCCAACGCGAGCAAATCCTTCAATGACTGCAGCAACGGTGTCTGGGCGGATACTCATTGGAGACTCCAGCATTGTTTGGAACACCTCAACGCCGCCGAGTGCCTCATTGCAGCTGAAGTTTGTCGAGATCATAGAGTTGTATACCGTTGCAGATTTATTGACCGGGAGAGTTGGGAAAGCCTGGGTGTTATTGACCTTGTTCGACTTCAAAGCGTTGATGTAGTCTTCGAAAATGACAGAGGCACCTTCCAAATCTGCGACAGCGCCGTAGAGCTGAGTGAGTCAGTATGTGTCCATCTTCACAAGCAACACAACTTACGTCGATAAGGATTGCGTATGTGCAGTGCTGTGTCTTGACGTTAGGCAAAGATTCGAGGATCGAGAAGACATTGATAGCCGAATCCACATCTCTGTGGTGCTTGCAAGCCATGAGGAGCCAGTTGTAGGTGTGAACAGTCGAAGGAAGAACACTGAGTCTGACAGCCAAGTTGAAGATAGACATAGCGACCTTGAAGTTTTGTTCAGACTCGAGTGCCTGTGCTTGAGCTTCAAGAGAGCTATCCAAAACCTTTCGAGCGTTGACAGACTTGAGAGCATTGTGGACAAAGTTGTCTCGCAAGCAGAGGATGGTTATCAGATTCGAGTAAGTCTTGGCAGTAGGCTTGAGATCCCTTGCGATCATGTCATTGTAGAATGCGACTGCGTCGTCGACGGTGAAGGAGTCTGGACGGGTGACACACAGAGCTTCTAACGCTGTATCCCACAGTTCGACAGAAGGATCAGTGACAGTGTAGACCGAGTTGACAATTCTTTTGACTGCGAAGAAATCGTTCGATTCCTTAGCAGCGCTTATACGAGAGATGAGTTCATTACCGAGTTCAGATTGAGAGTTACCGAGTTGTGCGTTGTGTGAGTCATGACTGCTTTGTGGCGGGGGTTTGTCGGGGCTGTGAATATCGTCGGGAGATTCCTCTAAACTGCTTGTACCGTTTTCTATGGATGCTGTCGAGTTACTCCGAGGACGCCCGCTGCGCTCTGTGTCGTTTGGAGTGGTGGATTGGGTTGTGATAAGTCTGCGCTGATCGCGGATAGCCTTGACAACTTCGCTGCGAGACGAATTGCTGACGCTTTGGCGCCTGGAAAGTTTGTACCTGTGGGCCTTGGAGGGCGAGCGGCCGTCTTCGTCGTCGCCGTTGTTGTTGCTCGCCTGAGTGAATGCTCGTCCGTAGCCCTGCAGAGATGGAGATGAGAGATGACGGGAGATGAAGACACGCCTGCTTACGTGGTATCCTTGGTAGAAGTTGCGGCCTGGATGGAATCCCGCTCCAGCGCCGCCGGTGCTACCAAAAGTGCTGCCGGACGCTGCAGACGGGCTCTGAGCTACGATGCTCCTGAACGGGTGCTGAAATGAACGAAAGAATGTCTTCATGCCAGCGCTCTATCTAAAATTACGTTTCTATAGCACTTGATGGTTTAATCTCAACTTCCACCACAAAATGACAAATCGCGAGGACGTCGTAAATTTCGCTGCAGGACCAACGACGCTGCCAACAGTCGTGCTCGAGAAGGCTGCGCAAGGGCTATTGAACTACAACGGTCTCGGTATGGGCGTCGCAGAGATCTCGCACCGTTCCAAGGAATTCAAGGCAGTCAGCGAGAAGACCGTGAACGACTACAAGACGCTTATGAACGTGCCAGATACGCACGAGGTACTGCTGATGCAAGGTGGCGGTATGGGTGCATTCTCCACCGTTGTGCTCAACTTGCTCGCTGCGTGGAGACTTAAGAACCCTCACAGTGAGGCTAAGACTACGCTGGACTATATCGTCACTGGCAGCTGGTCCAACAAAGCCGCTGGCGAGGCAAAGAGACTGACGGAAGGTACCAACATTTCAGTCAATGTCGCAGCGGACGCACGCAAGCACAGCGAGGACGGTAAGTCCTTCTCCAATATCCCACCAGTCAGCGAGTGGAAGTACTCCGCTGATCCAGCTCTCGTTTACTACTGCGACAACGAGACCGTCAATGGCGTAGAGTTCGATAAGAGCTTCCCGTATGACTCACTCCCACCAAACGCCAATCTCGTCGCAGACGTGTCATCCAACATGCTGTCGCGCAAGATCGACGTCAGCAAGCACGCTATCGTCTACGGCGGTGCGCAGAAGAATGCAGGTATTGCCGGTCTCACTCTCGTCATTGTCCGCAAGGATCTCCTCGTAGACACTGACGCAGCGCACAAGCTCGGCGGTATCCCTCAAGTGCCACATCTCTGTGACTACAAGCGCCATGCTGACAATGAGAGCATGTACAACACTCCACCTATGTTCGCCATTTACGTCTCTGGCTTGACATTCGAGCATCTGCTGAGCCACGGAGGCGTGGACGAGTACTCGAGGCGCAGCGATAACAAGAGCCAGAAGCTCTACCAAGTGATCGACAACTCGAATGGCCTGTACACACCAAAGGTAGCCCCAGAGAGCAGGAGTCGCATGAACGTTGTGTTCACGCTGCCAGACGAGGAGACCGAGAAGAGATTCATCAGCGGAACCGACAAGGCTGGATTGAAGAACCTCAAAGGTCACAGGTGAGTGGAGTGTCTAGCATGCAGCCATTTCTGACCTCATATAGATCCGTCGGAGGCATCAGAGCGTCGCTGTACAACGGCGTGACGGAGGAAGACACGGACAAGCTTGTAGAATTCATGAAGGCGTTCAAGTAGAGTGCACAAGTGGGTGCAGGAGGTAGTCACGCGACAAGGGTTGAAGCGGGTGCAAGAAGGTGCGAGAGGAATAGACAGTTGTGTATAGCAGTGCAATGGATTTTGAATACTTTTTTATGCTTGCGATGCTCGTCCGTCGAGTCGCTCAAAAGACACAGTGCAGAACAGCAGCAAGGGATGTACGATAACAAGGGCAGAATGAGCACGCTCTGCTTATCGAATAAGAAATACAATATCGCAATTTAGATTCGCCTAAAAAATAAAATTTGTGTTGATGAGAGAAGCATCTTGCTCTCGCAAATTTCAACGTTGCGTTCGAGCTTCAAGCAGCAAAAATGGTAAAAAATACGCTGAAAAGGGTTATAGCAGGCTAACGTATACGCAAAGGATCCAACCGGTGCCATTACTTTGAGAACCCGTAAATTCACCGCAAACCCATTGCTGCAAAGACGTCAATTCGTCTTGGACGTTCTCCACCCAACCCGTCCAAACGTCTCAAAGGCCGAGCTCCGTGAGAACCTCGCCCAAATGTACAAGGCTGAGGTCGATGCCGTGGGTGGTGATTTGGATACGGTGGACGAGACTGACATGATTCCCAGGTTGCTGTCTTCGGTTTCCGTACTCACTTTGGTGGTGGCAAATCAACCGGCTTTGGTTTGGTCTACGACTCTCCAGCTGCTGCTAAGCAGTTCGAGCCAAAGTACAGATTGGTCAGATTCGGCCTTGCTGAGAAGGTTCAAAAGCCATCCAGAAAGCTCAGAAAGGAGAGAAAGAACAAGAGCAAGAAGGTTCGCGGTACGGCCAAGAACAAGGCTGCTTCATCTGACAAGAAGAAGTAAACTGGGTCATCTAGTTAAACCGGTCAGATGTATGCATTTTCTCAACGTATATGATAATTGGGTCGCAAATGCAGCTGGCAGCCTCATGAGATACTAGCCACACTAGGCACACTCTCCCCGCTTGTTGTGGCGGCTGAGCAAATCTTCTTGAGGTGATTTGTTGAGCGCGAGGTAGTATCAGCAGCAGCTCTCTATGTGCACAGCCAGAGACACAGAATACGTATGAGTTGCTCTATGGCAGTCTCGACACCTTATACTACAATCTAGCGCCGTTTCTACTCTTCCTGGTAGACATATCCTCCTTGACGCTGCACCACCTTGAGCTCCAGCCTGTCGAGCTCATCCTTGCCTTGCGTGACACCCGCAGTGACCGTCTGCCCTGGCACGAGTGGACCAACGCCTGAAGGCGTTCCCGTGAGCAGAACATCACCTTCCTAGAGACGATGAGCGAGTTACAGCTGGCGAAATTAGAATGCCTACCTCCAAGCGCATGATAGAGGAGACGTGCTGTATCAATCTTGGTATGCGGAAGATCATATCGGAAGTCTGTCCCATCTGTCTGATGGCATCATCTGCCTGCGTGGTGTGTGTGAGCGGGGTATGTGGATGACAACAGCCACACACCTTCAACCACAATCCCAGCTGGTGTGGATCCAGCACTTTGTCTCTTGGAATGAAGTCTCTACACCGCTGTGAGCCAATTTTCGCTGTAACATACGTCACTTACCCGATTGGCGTGAATGAGTCGAAGCCCTTGAGCGTGGACCAAGGCAGACCCTTCTTCTTGACGACGTCCTGAATGTTTCTAGCAGTCATATCGATCGCCAGTGCTGTTATCGTGAGCAGTGCGTTGTAAAACGCAGATTCAACGCACAATAGCCAGCAATGTGGGACAATGCGTCGTTGTGGGAGATGTCCCTGCCCGTCTGTCCAATGACCACGCCGAGCTCGACTGCGCTATCCGCTTAGACTAAGTGTATGACGAAATGAAGCTGCCAACCTTCGTGGTGAGCTACGACGCCCTGTGGGATCTCAATGTTGCCGCCGGTGCGTACGAATGAGCTCGTTGGCTTAAGGAAGAAGAAAGGCTCCTTTGGAATCGCATTCTGGAGCTCTGCGCCGTGTCAGACCGCCTTCTGCGCTGCTTACACCGACCTTTAGCGTGCTCAGAGTAGTTGCGCCCTATAGCGACGATCTTGCGAGCCGTTGAGTGGAATTTGGTAGCCATCGTGAGTGTAGATGAGGAACGAGTGCGCTGCCTTGTGACCTCAGATATGACGGTGATACTCGGCTGGAAAGAGAGATGACTCGATGTGATTGGTGCAGAGTCATAGACAGCAAGTCACTGCATTCCATCTCGCCGATTGCGCCTTCCCCGCTGGCTTCTGCCACGCAAAAATTTTAGTTGCAGATCCAGCGAATCGGATGCACTTGAGTTAATAAAGCGTGCCAATAGGAACTTATCTAGTGACTATCACACGCTTATCCACCAATTATGCTCGGCTAGATATGATTTTCGCGAGTCGTTGGAGCTTCTTACGAAATTTTAAGAGATGATCCTTGGACACTAACCGCCATCTCGTAACCTCTCTTGCCCCAGCCAGGAGAAACCGTGTGCGTCGCCTATCCCTGTCCCCGCGCTCGCTGACCGTTTCCAGCCTTCGAGAGACTCTAGTCGTTAATCACCAGCACTTCTTTGGCTCCAAACCGAGCCAGCAACCACAAGCTTTAAACCACTCCACTTCGTCGGAATTCGATCTCCCTCGCCACACGCTTTAGGCCTCACAGTGAGTTGGCCGTGCTCCGTTCTAGGCCCAGCAGGCTCACAACCCCACAGTTCACTGGCTGGGTATCATTTAAGCCTCCTTGACTTGCCTACACTACAAGCCAAGCCACTTTCGAATTCTCTTCTGCTGCCGTTAGCACCCTAGCTACTCCGCTACAGCGTCAGCACTCCAAACTTTTTAAGTTTAGCAACCCATAAAGAAATCCTCGCACAGGACGCGGGGATACAGTACACGACTGACGGCCACAATAAGCGAGAGGCCAATCAGGCACTTCTCGCGTTCAACGGCTACTCAATCACAGTCAAAGAGCGACAACATGCAATTTTTCGAAGCAACTCCATCCCTCACACAATCACAACTGTCTCCGGCTATCTCAAACTCCCCAAAGAACCACATCATGCGTCACAACTTGCCTACCCCGCCACCATCACACTCCGCTAGTCCAGCTCCTCTAGACAGACAGAAATGCGTCTACGAATGCTTACCAAATCTCCACTACGGCTCAACTGAGTCTCAATTGGCCAAGAACGTCAAGATGCTCGGTACTCAGACTGATTTCGCTGAAGAGCACCCCTTCTTCGTCGCTGATCTGTCTTCCGTCTACAAGCAGCACATCAGGTGGAAGACTGAGCTGCCTCGTATCGAACCTTTCTTCGCAGTCAAGTGCAACCCTGACCCATACGTCATCAGATTGCTCGCTGGTTTGGGCTTGGGCTTTGATTGCGCATCTCAAGCTGAGATCAACACCATCCTCAACTTGCCTACTAGCTGTCCAGCAACCGAAGACCACTCCAACAACATCATCTTTGCAAACCCATGCAAGGCCGCCTCAATGATCAAGTTCGCTCGCGGCAACCAAGTCAAGATGATGACTTTCGACAACACCGACGAGCTGCACAAGATCGCCAGGCTCTATCCAGATGCTCAATTGGTCATCAGAATTCTCACCGACGACTCCAAGAGCGTGTGCAGATTCGGCATCAAGTTTGGCGCTCCTCTCGACGCAGTCCCACACCTTCTCAAGACAGCAAGGGACTTATGTTTGAATGTCATCGGTGTCAGCTTCCACGTCGGTTCTGGCTGCTACGACCCTCAATCATACGTCGACGCCATTCAGCGCTCCAAGAAGACGTTCGAGATCGGCGAGTCGCTCGGTTACAAGTTCAACTTGCTTGACGTTGGCGGTGGATTTGGTCATGACAACTTTGAGCTGCTTGCCAGATCACTGGGACCAGCAGTCGACGAGCACTTCCCTGCTAAGACGGGCGTCCGCGTCATCGCAGAGCCCGGTAGATTCTACGTCCACGATGCCTTCTCGTTGGCTACAAACATCATCGCCAAGAGGGGTTCAGACGACGACATCAACGAGGACATGGATGACCAGTCTCCTAAGGTCATGTTTTACCAGAACGACGGCGTCTATGGCGCATTCAATTGTGTCATGTTCGACCACGCCGAGCCAAAAGCTAGACCATTGACGGTGCAGTCTAAGCTGACGTTGGATGACGACAAGCTCAACGAGAGGTCTATTAAGGCGGAGGACATTTCTTGCTCGATCTGGGGACCAACTTGCGACAGCTTGGACTGTGTGATGAAGTACCACAAGCTGCCCAAGGGGCTGCAAGTTGGCGACTGGCTGAGGTGGGACCAGATGGGGGCTTACACTATCTGCGCCGCATCGACTTTCAATGGTTTCAGGAAGGCAGACGTCCACTACACGTCTGGCGCAGACTCGTTTGAGGCGCAAGAAGTGAGACGAGTCCTACAACAAACAGCACCCGATTTACAAGGATTAATAATGTACCCATAAATCATCTAAATTTAATGAACGAACAAAGTAATTTCTTATCTAAGCTATCTCTTTCTTCCACAATGAGGAGGTCACAGACTGACGGGCCTCGGGACAGCCGCCAGCGCCGGAGCATACTGTCGAGGACGTTCACGATCCAGAGCCCCAAGGATCCCCGCGACGCTGCCGACGAATGGCGGGGCGTGAAGCAAAGCGACGACAGCGACGACCGGAAAGGCGTGACAGGCAGTGCGGCGGCGTGGATATCGAGTGACCAGCGCCGCGACGTCATAAAGTGCGCGATAGCATACACGATAGCTACGCTCTTCACTTTCAACCCTACGCTGAACAGTCTCATAACAGCTCTATACTACAGCCAGAAATCACAGCTGTGGAAAGTAGCAGTGAACACGCACAACCTAGCTTCAGCGACGGTATGGTTCAATCCAGCTCGCAGCCGCGGCTCTATGCTGCAGGCTATCGTATATGCACTCTCTTCACTAGCGTTCGTCACTTGCTTATCACTCGCAGCGACGTTCACGCTCTCCTTCGTCGACTTTGATCCTGAGAACGAGAACTGGTCTACAGACCTCGACGAGTTCATCGTCGCCTTCGTCTGGATTGGCATCGGTAGCGCTATCGCGGCATTCGCGCGTGTCAAGATGGCCAACCAGACATTCAACTCGGCTGCCACTATGTCTTGCATCGTCTTTTACTCTGTCGTCGTCAATAACGGAGGCATAGCGAGACTGGTACAGTATTTAGGCATGGCCATGATCGGTATCGTTATCTCCTCATCTGTATGCCTCCTCATCTGGCCCAAGAGCTCAACTAGTGCACTCAGGAAGGACCTAGGATGTAGCATGGATAGCTTCGCTATGCTGCTCGATACCCTCTACTGCAACTTCACGCAGGATAGCGAAAAACTTCTCGATAAGGACGCTTTCGATAAGGCTGTCAAGGCACACGACGAGGCGTTCGTCACTCTCAAAGCTGAGCTGCCGCATGCTCTGCGTGAGAAATACCTCAGAGATCAACGCGTCTCAAAGAAAACAATCCGTCAGACATACAAACACACAGTCGAGGCTATAGAGCGTCTAGCGCAGCATTTGACAGGGTGGGTGGCACATATTTGAGTTCTTGATTGCTCACATAGCCGCCCAATAGCTTGCGAAGCTGTCTAAACATGCGCGATGAGATGATGCTCCACGACGAAAGCTTCTCAAAGGCATTCCAGACGAGCATTGACATAGCAAAGAGACCGATGCAGGAGCTGACGGTGGGGAAAGGTTTTTCCCGAGAGTTTTGGACTAATGGTTCCCCAAGGAAACGTCCGTGCATGTGCTCAAAGAGGCGAAGCTGGTGTTTGAGCGCGACTCAAATCCAGAGCTGCTCACAGAGACGCGCCGCTCTATGCTCATAGCTAGTGAGCGAATGCAGCGGGCTATCAGAAAGTTCGACATCTCCTCTGGCATTGTGCTCGAGAGCTCGCAACCTGACATCAGGATCGACGTCAAGTCTATACAAGAACCATCTCTTATCACCCAATTCTATCTCTTTAATTTGCGCGAGCTGGCCACCGAGCTGCATCACCTCTTGCTGCTCATCGATGAGATCAGCGAGCATGATCTCATGTTCGTCTTCAACATCGCCTCACGCAACTCAAACATTCTCGACGAAGACTACCAGGAGAACAGCGAGAGCGTGTTCGATGAGGGAAGCTCATACTTCAGCACCAAGCCGCAGCGTCCGCCGTTGCTGCGCAGGAGGATGCGCAAGACCTTGTCCAAAATCATCCCAATTGATCCTAGCGAATACAAGATCGACAATCAAGCTAAGTACTGGAGGAGCAGCAAAGTGGTCGAGGAGGTCAGCGTCAGCGTGGCAGATCGATTTAGCCAGAATGTGTGGAAGTTGTTCAAACTTAGCAGAAGGAAGGACGTCAAATTCGCCATACGCACGGGCGGCGCACTCGCCATTTTGTCGATGCCGTCGTTCTTGTCTCGCTACAGGGCGCTGGCGATGAGCTTGAAGCTGGAATGGGCCCTTATCAGTTGCTTCGCGTCATTGTCGCCCACAGTTGGACAAACCAACTTTATGTGGTGAGTTCGTTGACTCGAACTTAGTTTTGCTTACAATCTCGTAGCTTTCAACGTATCTTGGGCACATTGGTCGGCGCGGCGGTCGCTGTTGTCTCATTTGTCGCGCTAGGTCATTCGCTAGCCGGTGCTATCGGATTCCCTATCGTTGGCTTCTTCTTCTCGCTGCCCTGCTTCTATATTGTTGTTGGTTCCACTCAATACTCCTCCACCGGTCGCTTCATTCTCCAGTCGTACAATCTCGTGGCCCTCTACGCCTTCAATCTACGCGAGCAAGACATGCACCCGTTCACAATCGCAACCAAGCGCTCTGCTGCTGTAACGCTCGGCATAGCGTTCAGCATGGTGGTTTCCAGACTGTGGTGGCCTGTTGAGGCACGTAAAGCACTGCGTACGGGACTTGGCGATTTGATTTTAGACATGGGATATCTCTACAACCGTCACACGCTAGCACAATCAGTCTCACCAGTGCCCTTCTCGCTCAGTCCACTGTCCGCAGACTCGTTCGACTTGGCGTCAGACGTCGAGAGGGCATCTGAGAACACACCGCTCATCAGTCCACGTCGAACGATGATGGGCGAGAAGAGAGAAGACCTGATCTCGAAAGAGTTTATGTCGATGGAGCTGCACATCCAAATACACCTAATCAAGCTCCGCCAATTACTTGCCCAGACGAAGAACGAGCCGCGCATGAAAGGACCATTCCCAGTAAAGAAGTATGCAGATTTGCTCGGCTCATGTCAACGCATACTTGAGGTGATGCACATTCTCGGGATGGTTACGCAGCCTCAAAATTACCACGCCAGGCGGTTTATTGACAAGTTTCGAGATGAGCGGAGGGAGATGGTTGGTAATGTGCTGCTGTATTTTAGCGTCATTGCTAGCGCACTCTACTCCAAATCCCCACTGGCACCATACCTGCCACCGGCCAACAAAGCTCGACAGACGTTGATGAGCAAGATACAATCAGCAACGACAGCGGCATCTGCGGCGACAGCAGTGGCTGCTCACGCATCTACCTCCTCCGCAGCGCATGAGTTGGATGTACACTCGAGCTCGTCGCACTTGCTTGTCTTTGCATACGCACTTTGCATGCGCTCGCTCATCAACGAGCTTGAGGTGCTCGGCACGCAGTTGCAGAACACGTTCGGTGTGATCGGTAATACAGACACAGGTGTTTTGGAATTCGGTGAGTATGATGGAGGTTTCATTGATAGGAAAGCTAATCAAGTCGTTACAGAAAGGATGTTTGAAGATTGATCGTGTCTGCATCCACACAGCAGCACAGAAGCGCTTTCTAGTACATCTCGAGCGACATGCCTGGATATTGTTCAGTGTCGCCGTATACCCCAGCATAAGCAACACTTACCATCATTTCTGTGGAATGTGAGATGGCTTCTTAATCGCAAAGCAGTAGTACACTTACATTTCATACTGGATCATCATCAGACTTAACGATCATACATCATATCTTACTCACGTCATAAAGCGTAATGTGCTGTGAAGCTGTGTGAGGGTGGGCGTCTATCGCGAAAGTGAGCCACTTACATCCTTGAATTCTGAGTACTTGAGTGCGGCGTTAGATGAGCAGCAGATAGCGATGCAATCTCACCCATTTCTTCAGTCTGATCTTCTCACTGCGAGAAGCGTTAGCTGAGCTACGCAGTAATCACTATGCACGCACGGCTTTGTACCAGACTGAGCAGCAATCATTTTCTTGAGGTCACCAACGGTATCATGCGAATCGCACTTGACGCGGACTTTGGTGCCGAGTCTGTCGTTAGCGATGACCTTGTAGTGCGTATGTTAGCGTGTATAATTGTATAAGCTATCGCTGCCCACTTCAATCAATCCCATATGGTCGTTCGAGCGCAACCGTCATCTCTTGCAAAGCAACCATCATGTTGTGTGACTATTTATCCAAAATTGGTTTCAGTGGGTTCCCTTAGTTTTGTTGAGATCATCTAACGATGGAGCCCAGCTTCAGATACCCCACCGCTCACGCTGGCTCTGGCGATGCTCGGTGCGACAGTAGCCGGAGTGACGCTGCTCAGACTGCTCAGCGTGCTCTACGATGTCACTCTGAGGAAGGGAACGAGTGTGGGTGCCGCCATCTCTCTAAATCTCCGCATTCTGAGCCAAATCTCCAGCTCAAGAAGTTCGGTGCAGGCAAAGGCAGTTGGGCAGGTAAGCGGGCAGCAGGCAGCGCAATACCATCTAATCACGCTATACAGTTGTCACTGGTGCCACGGACGGTATCGGTAGAGAATTCGCGTTCCAACTCGCCAAAGCTGGCTTCAACATTGTCCTCGCATCCAGATCTGCAGAGAAGCTGGGCGCTGTTGCAGCTGATTTGGGTGCGTGAGAACTGAGATTCATGATTTTCTCTGCTCACGCAATTCCTTAGAATCCAAGTACAACATCCATACCAAGACTCAATCAATCGACTTCTCCGCTGGTGACGACCATTCGTACGAAGCTCTCGAGAAGTCCATCGACGGCCTCGACATTGGTGTGCTCGTCAACAACGTCGGCAAGTCCCACGAGATGCCTGTTCCTTTCGAGCAGACTCCGCTTGAGGAGCTTAAGGGCATCGTAGAGATCAACATCAACGCTACCCTGCGTGTCACCCAAGCTGTCCTTCCTAAGATGATTGAGCGGTGAGTGTATGTTTTGATAATGATCCTCGCTCATCTGTATCGCAGCAAGAACGGTCTTATTCTGAACCTTGGTTCATTTGCAGGCACAGTTCCAACTCCACTGCTCGCCACATACACAGGTTCAAAGTCCTTCTTGCTCAGCTGGTCGCAAGCTCTTGGCGAGGAAGTCAAGTCAAAGGGCGTCACTGTGGAACTGGTCAACACATACTTCGTTGTCTCCTCAATGTCCAAGATCCGCAGACCTTCTAAGCTCATCCCACTGCCAGCAACATATGTGCGCTCAGTTCTTAGAAGAATCGGTTTGTCTGGCGGTTCGATCTCGAGACCATACGCTTCGACGCCATACTGGTCACATGCAATCGTCGATGCCGTCCTCTGCTTGAGCGGCTTGAAGAGATTGGAGCTCTGGTACAACCACAAGATGCAGAAGGACATCCGCGTCAGAGCTTTGCGCAAGAAGGAGCGCGAGGCCAAGAAGCAGTGAGCAGTGAGCAGTGAGCAGTGAGCAATGAGCAACGAGAAGACATGTGCACACAATCAAATAGCAACGAGCATCTCTATTTCTTGTCGAGGTAGTAATTTACATGATTTAATGCGTTATGCGTCTATTTACAAGTCTGTGCCAAATAGCTTGAACGACCGTGACCATTCGCCAGTTGCGATGTGTCTTCCGTCGTTTGAAATATCAACTGACATGATCTTGGAGTTTTCAGCGATGGACTTCTGACACAGCCAGTCGTCTGCACTCCACAGCTTGGTGTAGCCGTCGAATCCAGCACTTGCGAGGAACAAGCCGTGCGAGTAAGGTTCCTTCACTATCGGCGTATCATCAGTGTCGGCGCTCTCATCCATCTTGGCATCTTGTGAGTCGCTTCTTGCCCGGAGAACTGGTTCAGGTTGTCTGTAGAATTTGACATCTCCGACGGATATGTTGTGTGCAGGGATAGTCGATATCGACTTCAAGGCTCTGAGATCCCAGATGATGATCTTGCCATCGCCAGATCCTGTCGCGCATTGGTATCTTGGGCCTCATCAGCAAAACAAGCACTACGAAGAGCATCAGACCCACCCATTCGGCGAGAAATCCATCGCCAGAATCTTATCTGCGTGTCCATCAAGCACCATCGCAGTCCTGCCCGTGCGCAGATCCCACGTCCGTCCAATGGCATCCATGCCTGCTGAACCGACCAGTGCGCCGTCGTCCTGGAACGCGATCGTGTAAACCTCCTTAGAGTGGCCCTCTTGCAGTAGAAGCTCAGCCTGCGTCTCAACATCCCACAGCCTCCACGTCTCATCAAATGATGCACTGCCGACGTATCGTCCTGAGGGGTGGAAAGCAACTCTTCGCACTTGGTGGGTGTGTCCTTTGAGCGAAGCAAGCGGCGTGTCCTTCTCTAGGGACCACAAAGCGACAGTGTTGTCCTGCGATCCCGACGCCAAGTTGACAGAGGCCTTACTCTGGCTCAGTGTCGCCTCTGGATGCCAAGCAACACCGCCAACAAGCCCCTCGTGCCCTCTGAATGTCATTTGGTGGTTGCAGTTGGGTATATCCCATAGCTTCACACTGCCGGACCAGCTTCCAGTAGCCAGTAGCCGGCTGTCAGGTGAGAATTTTATTTGGGAGATTGGTCGGCTGTCGCCAACCTGCGATCCTAGTACGCTGAAGGACTGGAGGTATTAGCTTAAGGCGTATGTTTCCATCCGACTCACCTTTATGTACTCAAATGTGCGCTTGCGTGCATCGATGATTGATTTCAAGGGTGTCTTCCAGTCTTCTCGCTCTTTGTCTATCCTTTTCTTGGCCCTGTTGCGTTTAGCCAAGACCACCAAGAAGCATGGCTAAACGCACCTTGGCATAGAATACTCTGCCATCCACTTCCTTGCGTGTAGCAAGTCCTGTGAGCCGACAGTGTAGAACTCCTCCTCCTCTTCCTGTATACGGTGAGATACGCTCGCTTGAGCAGATGGCAATCACCTCGGAGTCACTCTCGCTCTCGACCTTTGTGCTCTCGCCTGCCTCGTGCTGCATGTCTGCTATGATAGACTTGAGACGGTTCCTTCTGTCTTCGTTCTAGGGGAATTGAGCGTGGAGTTTGGACTACGGAGCACACTCACTCTCTCTCCGAACAGAGTCATTGGGAGGGACATTGCTCTTAGCCTCTCTCTGACTTTAGCGTCGTCTGTGGGCACTGCGAGTGTTCTGAGTGCCTTCCTCCGCTCGAACATGTCCTCTGTGGCCTGGGCTTCTTCCCTAGCGAGCTGCTGGCCCGTGCCCATCTCGTACTTGTCGTCATTGACTGTGAGCGTGTGAGATGGCTGCGAATGCGTCTATGCAGCCATACCGAGATCGTCAAAGTCCTTCATTTCCTTTGATAATTGAGAATTATCTAGGATTTAAATAATAAACGCACTGTATCCATCATTTATAATTTATTATTCTACCACCTCTTGACCGAATTGAATTGAGCCTCGTCTCGTTGACGCAGACGCGTTTGAATCCAAACGCTCATGAGTTCAGACACCGACAGTACAATGACGCCGCCGCGGCCGGCTAAGCGCAATAGAAGACATGATTTGAAAGCGCCTTTGAAGGATTCTGACGCGGATTCTGATTCTACCGGACTCAGCAACTCGAACAATTCGCGCAGACAATCCTTAATCAGACCGCGTAAATCATTAGTAGCGACAGCAACAGCAAACAGGAGACAGTCCATGGCAGCAGATGGTGACGATGACGCTGCTGAGAAACGTAGAAGACGTAAATCTCATTACATGGATGACGACAGCAATAAGAACTCTCCAGCGCATAAATCAAAGAATTCAAACGGTGCTTCACGCGTCGCTAGGCATAAATTGGCCACCACCATCGCTCCTCAGCCTGCTGGTAACGCTCCGGCGTTGAGCATGGATGTGATGACAACAAACTTTGAGGAGTGGATGAAAATGGCTACCGATAATGTGCGTCGTGGCTTTTGTATCATCTACTTACTCACAGAAAACAGAAAATCAACGCTGCAAACACGTGGAACTTCGCGTTGATCGATTACTTTGCAGACATGTCTCTGCTCAGAAACGACGACAACCAGAACTCTATCAACTTCCAGAAAGCTAGTTGCACTCTCGATGGCTGCGTCAAGATCTGGACTTCCAGAGTCGACAGTGTCGCGACTGAAGCTGGCAAGCTCATCAATGGTCTGTCAGCAGGCGGTGGGTGACGCGCAAGTGGTGTGTACACATACTCAACGCAGGTACAGGTACGAATGACCGTGAGGAGGCCGCTGAGGATCGGAATGAGAGTGACGCGGAGGAGGTGACTGAGAAAGTCAACAAGAAGAGAAGAGTGGGCGGTATCAGCAGACAGTAGCACTCTCTAATCACACACAGGCACCACGTACTGGCTCTACTCTCGTGGCTGACTTCAACTCCCTCAAAGCAAAAGAATTCGAACTCGAACTCGCGGTTGATCCACTTTTCAAGAAAACATCCGCAGACTTCGACGAAGGCGGTGCAGGCGGTCTGTTGATGAATCATCTGGGTGTTGATGGTGTAGGACGCGTCATCTTCGATTCCTCCGACGTCGCCATGGTCGAAGATGAGGACGAGAACAACGAGAACGACCAGGATCCTCGAATCGACATATCGGAACTGCAGTGTGGGTGTCAGATACTCCTATGAGATTCTCACTGACCGCCCATTACAGCGAAATTCCTGCCATCTATCATGGAACTCGACGACAAGGAGATTTGTCCTTCTTTGTCGACATTCAAATTCTCCCACAACCCAGGCGAAGAAAACATGACGGAGAATCCTTTCGAGCGCCCGGTGACGCCGCCAGAAGAGAGAATGGAAGTCAACGACGCCGAGGACGACTGGGTCGGTGCTCCAGACATGGCCGACGCGCCCATGGACGACTTTTTCGATTCAGCAGCAAACGAGGAGCCAGTAGAGATTGACGAGGACGCGTGGGCAGTCAATCCTACGCTATCAGCCAACGCAGGCGGCGTCGATGAGGATGGCTGGAATATCCCTGAAGCTGAAGGCGGCAGTGGTGGTCAACAGCTGCAGCAGATAGAGTCGAGCAACCCATTCGATCCATCTTCAGGCGGCGGCATGGTATTGTCGAATGTGCCCATCAACGCGGAAGGCATGTTCGACTACTTCGACAAGAACCTGACCAAGGGGTGGGCAGGTCCTGAGCACTGGGGCGTGCGTCGCTCAGTGAAGCGCGACGCTGCGTCAGCGCCGAAGAAGGAGAAGAGCAAGGAGGACAAGCAGATCCCGATGATCGACTTTAGTGAGCCATCGACTTCGAACAGCAAGGCGTTGTTCGCACCACCGACTACCAAGGGTGCTGGTTCAGCGTCTATACTGATGCCTAAGAAGAACCGTGACGGAGATCACCTCTTGCCTGATGACATACACTTCAATTCCAAGCAGCTGCTCAGACTGTTCCTCAAACCGAAGGTAACGCTACGGATGAAGTCTGGCAAGATGGTACCGGCAGGCAGTGGTAATGGTGACGATGCAGGCGCAGATGCTGCATTCTGGGCTGGCGCAGCTGACGGCATGGAGTTCGACGGTGAGCAACCGCCAGCCGCGCCTCTTGATTCGCAATTCTTCCAAGAGGATGACCCAGACATGGGCGACGACCTCGTCAGTGGAGAGATAGACCCCGGCAACCAGAGCATACACGTGAACGAGGACGACGCGCTCGCCGAGACGCATCTGCAGCAGCTGAACAGAGTCAGGCCGGAGTTCGTCAACTATTCGAAGCGCGCAAAGCGTGTAGACGTCAGAGCACTCAAGGATAACATTTGGAAAAGCTTGGAGACCCCAGCCGACGATGACGATGCGGAGAATGTACCGCCGGGTGAAACACCCGCTGAGAAGGAGGATAGCAAGCGCTTCTCGAGTGTCATTGATGGTCTCAAAGCTAGTTATCCTGCTGACAAGCTTAACGATCTCTCAACGAGTTTCTGCTTCATCTGTCTGCTCCATCTCTGCAATGAACACAACCTCAGCTTGGAGACATTCGCAAAACACGCCCTTGAACCAGACCAACAGGAGAATGGATCAGTTGTAGGTCTGGACAGGGTCATGGTCAGCAAGCTCGCCAATTACATTATGGCAAAGTGATATCTATCCTGTAGCCTGTAAATCGATATGTATTCTATAAAAACGGAGGAGAGAGTGTGGGTGTGCTTCTAATTAGCTTTACAAGTACAACAAGATTCATTTGATGGTACAAGGTTATTACTATTCAGAGCTTAGATTTGCCGCGGTACTTAGCGAATGTCTCCTTTACGCCGGCGCCCTTGAGCAATGCCTGCCTGCAGAAATCGTCAACGCTCTCAGACTCGCTGCCAATGCGCTGTATCTCGTCGAGTCTTCCAAAATCGACGACGATGACGCCATTTCTGTCGGCAGATAGATAGTCACCTGCTTTGATCGTGATGGTGTGTCCATTAGCGTGTGTGATATCTACTGGCTCGCCCGTCTGCACCGGAACCAGAAACGGCGACTGGCCGCAGACGCTTGTACCCTTCGCATACACCTGATATGACGTCAGAGAGAGGGGAGCAAGAACACAGCCGCGCCTACCGTCAAGCCACAGTCTTCTAGTTCATCGAGGTCTCTCACGCGGCCATTGGCGACCACTCCACGGATGGACTTGGCTGCGGCTGCGGTAGCTAATAGACCGCCAAGACAGGCGTTTGTAGCGTCGTTGGGTGGGCAGAGAAGAAGAATAGAGTTGGAGGGGCATGCATCTACGAAATGCTGCTTGGTTGCTGCTGTGTCAGCCGATTTGTAGGCGAATTTGACGGGGAAGACGGGACCAGCGAGCTTCTGCGCACCAGCAACGAGACTGAGGTCTGGGATGTATCCGCCAGTGCTAGCGGGTGGTTTTAGCTTATAGAAAGCGTCGCTGATGGTCGTCGTGCTGAATTTTTCCATGTCAGATGACGCGAGGAGATAGAGAGAGATGCACAGACGAGCAGTACTCGGAACATACCGTAATTGGATAAGTTCTGCGGAAAAATCAATTTTTGCTTGCATCGCATATTTATAGCGGTGCTGAGTGAGGTACGCATCTCTTCCTAAACGGCCACGGTCGATAGACTATCTGTAAATAAACCAAGTAACAAATCAAGTATGGGGAGAGCAGCGATTCCAGCAGTATTCCTCGCGTTCGCAGCGATGGTTCTTTATGTTTTGTGGGTCATACGCAGCGAGGAGAGCGTAGCTAATGAGCGCACAGCATAACGGTATCGACACCGGTGTGGAACAAGGTCACCTTTTTCCAGTGAGTGTTCTCGGTATTCTGATGCCATTGGCACGCGCTGACTTTGTGGCAGCATAGACGTCCCTAGAGTCACAGTCGGGAACTTTGGCACTGAAGGCGGCACCATCAGCTACGGATTCCTGGGCTGGTGCTTCAACGACCAGTGCTCCGAGAAAGACCTCGGCTACAGACTGGAGGATCCAGTCAACAGCATCCAGGGCGTCAACATCAACATCGACAACGAGGCGCTTGAGCGTATTACATACACGCTCATCCTTAACCCCGTCTCCGGTCTTCTCTCCCTCTTAGTCACCCTCTTCGGTTTGCTGGCAATCCGCGGCGGACGTATCACAGCCATCTTCCTCACAATCTTTGAGGGCTTCACCGCAGTCGTCGGCTGTGTCACCTTGGCGCTCAACGTCGCGTTGTTCAAGGTGTTCGAGAACGTGCTGCACGATAGACTACAGGATGTAGGAATCTCAATCACTTCGTCACTCGATAACGCAGAGTGGCTTAGCGTTGCCGCCGCTGGCTGCTTGATCGTCGGAACAGTCCTCTCTCTGCTTGGAATCTGCTTCGGAAGATCGTCCAACAGACGTCGCGACATCAGCTATGTCTAGACGCTTTTTCACTCTTCAACTCTCAGTAACGACAAAATGGACTTTGCTACATATTTCTTTAACAAGGATATCTCATAATCACTTGACCGTTCATGATGACCCATTCTATCTTATTTTATTGCTTTGTAAGCCACACAACGCTAATACATAGTTGAGTACGTTTATTAATCTAGTAATACATGTGTCGTGAAAGTGATGCGTCATAAGTGATTAGAATCTGCTCATCGTTAGTAAATTTTGGCTGTCATGTGCTCTCACCCACTCGTGTCTTAAGTCAGGGGCTAAATTGCCATTATCCTCGGCGCGTACCTCACGAGAAGTGCGCGCGCTACTGTACAACCCAACTGGCTCTTCTGGCTCTTCTGTATCGTAGTCGGGGTCTAATTCTTCGCGTGAGATCCGAGACCGCTCCCAGCGATCTTTCTTGTGTGCCTTCTTTCCGCGTTTTCGCGTCATGCCCTTAAACATGGATCCAATTGAGCGACTAGACGCACGGCTGCTCACCGCTTGCAAGTCGCTCACGAGATTTGAGCTGCCACTGCCGCTGCCGGTGTCAATTGGTCCGGAGCCCGTATTGAAAGGCACGTCGAAAGGCTTTCCGCTGGAGTCAGACGACATGCTTGATCTAGCGTCAAACATGCCAGAAGAGTCAATGCCACCTTCGTAGCGGTCTCTCCACGCGTTCCGCTGCTGTCTCTTCTTGTATTTCTCGACATCGACGAGCTTGTACCTTATAGCCCATTTCGGTGTCCTCTCCTTGTTGTAATTGTTGCGTATGTTCTGGATGTAGAAGTTGTATACTTGTCCTTATTCACTGTGAGCTAGAAAGGAGTATATCTGTGTGAAACATACCTAATCTGTATCAGCGAGGAACAAAAGAAAGCGTGTGAAACGTACCTGGTATCCATCCCAGCAGTGTGAGTACCAAGCAGATGAAGAAATCTTTGCCCCAGCCTTGCCAAGTGTGAGCACGTATGACCGCATAAATGCCACAGCGACTAACCGAACCGGACAAGAGCACCAAATGGTGGGAATATCAGTGCGACGAACCATCTATGCTATGTGTCAGCGTTTCCCTCTTTTTCTCCGCCCCAAAGACGCCAATCAATTCGGCGATTTGCATCCATCGATAACTGGGGCTTGGACAGGGGAATGCTTATTACGTACGTTAGAAAGCTGTACCAATGATATCGCTTCAAATTTAAAGGGCCTTTGTATCTTTTGCTTTTCGTCGGCATGGGAGTCGTAAAGCAAGGTTGATATCGAACGGCGATGGCGTCGTTTAACAGATTAGCACTCGCGGCCGCGTTGCTTGAATATGACGGCACTAACAAGGCCAGAGAGTCGGCGTTATTCGCACCGGCGCCAATCACGGGCAGCCAAAACAAGTTCGCCAAGTTCGACGCAGAGATGGGCGAGCACAGCGACACAGAGAGCTCAGTGGACATGCTAGGCGTGAAGACGCCGTCTGAAGTAATTACTAAGAAGACAGATATCGCAAAATCAGTGGAAGCGTATCGAGCTGGATTTGATACGCCATACCCGGCACAGCAGAGAGAGGAAGAGGAGGAGGAGGAGCACAAACAAAACAAGACACTCACTCAAGACACCCTCAACTTGGACAGCTGGGGACTGGACGACTTCCTCGTCAAGAGCACCAGCGATGAGTTACCACCGCCCCCACCACTCAGACCAAAGCCGGGAGAAGCACGCGCTTCCAAGAACAGAACCCTCTCAGACGCTGCAAACTTCTCCGATATCGCCGCTGTCGCTTACCACACCTCTGAGCTGCCAGTGCGTGCCCGTGATGACAGCTCGCTCGCCGACATGCCCCTCTTCAGAGACACTTCCGCTGTAGATCTCGCAAAGGAGGCGCAGAGTGGCGCAGACGATCATCCAAGCAGGGAGAGAGCGCAGTCTTCTCTTGGTTTTTACAGAGACGCCAGATCAGACTTCACGCTGCCGCCATTCGACTTTACCTCCAAATTTGACCCTAAGAACACAGACGCTGCTGCTAGCGAGCACAGAAAGTCTGTGGACAGCTACCACAGCGACATACCACCTCATCTGCGACCAACACAGCCCAAGCAAGACAATGTAAGGACTGTATCGAGGAGCACCCTGCTGCGTCCAAAAACTCTGGTCATGCCTGCACCGCTTCAGGGCTCTCTCGATGATATCAACGTCCACAGAGACGACCTAGACCTCCATCACATACCAACCGAGCTTGGCGTGCCCTTGCCGATGGCTCTCAAGAGGGCTAGAGCGCACAATAGACACACAGCCTTAGCTATGAATAGAGCATCTATCGCAGTACCTTTAAATAGCAAATCCGATCAGGGCGTGTCCTTCGCCAACCGTAACTCACGGGCCAGCGTCTTTGCACCCACCGCTGCGTCCTCACATGCTCAAGGTCCTTACGTTGGCTCCAGCGCTGGCCTCCCAACTGCTCAGACGGAGGGTGAACAGGCACAGCTCTATGACGAAAGACTGGAGGATGAATACGACCTTGCAATCGTCAGAGCGAGAAAGATGCGCGAGATGGAGATGTCAGAGATGCAGCCAGGCACCATATTCGGATCTAGTCTGATGGACGACATCGACTCGCGCAAGCAAGCTCAGAAGGAGAAGAGAAGATTTTTCAGGGGCGACGAACGCCCGCAGACATTGACTGCGGATGGCAGAGCAAGTTCCGTGCACGTACCTACCCGCATGCAGTCGGTGTTCGGTGTCGATGAGTTGTGGCAGCGCGACCAAGCCAAAGCAGAAGCCATCGAAGCTGCAGAAAGAGCTGAGGCTGAGAGGCAACAAAGAATTGCGTACGAAAAGGAACAGAGGAAGCTTAGCAAGAAGAACAACAAGAAGTCGATGATGAGCATGAAAGGCAGCGCATCCAAGCAGAGCTTACCACAGGTGTGTACTTTGCTATGCTCGAATGTATCAGTGCTGACACAATGCAGACGCCGCTCACCGATACCACCGACAAGGAGAACGCTCTTGTAGCCTCCGAGAGCTATGATGACGAGAATGTCTCCCCTCCTCAAGCAGTGACGCCATCGATGCAGAACGACACTGTGCTGGGAGTGAGCAAATGGTTTGTGATTTCTTGCTGGAGATGGCACCTTCTCACCGCTCATCAGGTTCGACGAATCAGACTCGGGCTCCACGCGCTTGCCATCTGGACGCCAATCTAGGGACTTTGACCCTATGCAATTCGCGAGGCCCAAGAGGAATACGCAATGGAGACACGCACCTCGCAAGTCTATTGTGCCTTCATCAAGCAGAGCTCCTGACGGCTCGCTGCCTCCTGTCGAGCTGCTAAACCAGTCAGCGGAACTCGAGAACAGCGACGACGAGGACGACCTGCCTATTTCCAGCATTGTGCGATCCAGGACACAAGAGAAGGAGCTGCTCGCGCAGTCAATGGCGCAGGACGAGGACAGTGAGGATGAGCGTCCGTTGTCCACGTTCATCAGACCATCGAGAACGCCGAGCGAGCAAGTGCTCATGCCTAAGATCCACGTAGAGCTTCCTGGTGATGTTGAGAGACAGGCGGAGGAAGAAGACGACGAGGATGATGTTCCTCTTGGTCTCAAGCATCCGCACATGAATGTGCAACAAGACGACGATGACGATGATGTCGCACTCGGCATGAGGCCATCAGCTGCTGCTTTCCAGCAACGCTCCAGTATGATGCATCCGTCAGCGTCTAGGAACTCACAGATAAGTTTTGGGTATCCAGGCTCGCACATGAGCTGGAACCCAGCTGCTATGGGTGGCTACCCTCAAATGCCTATGGGCGGTATGCCAGGCATGCCGGGCATGCCAGGAATGTCGATGCCGATGCAGGCACCTCCTATGGGAGGCTTTGGTACGCCCTACGGCGTATACCCGGGGATGGGCATGGACCCGATGATGATGAGCCAGATGAGCCAGATGCAGCTGTCTCAAATGCCACAGATGCCTCAGATGTCTGTTCCAAATCTCGCAGCGGGCCCACCAGTGCATAATGTCGAGGAGAAACAGACAAAGAAGATGAACTCGGTCGACCAGTGGAGACGAGACGTGCAGAACGAAGCATAGCACACAATTGTAACATATCTATCATTATTTGCTTATTTATCGTGTATTATTCGATATAAATCCTTGTAGCGATACGGTCATGTTGCGATTATCAAGGCAGGCAGTAGCGAGGCCCTGGAGAGGCGTGCGCAGCTACTCGAGCAGTCTCGTGGAAGCATTTGATAACCCCAGCAACCCCCAACCCGTGGCGCCTACGAGGAGTGGCGGATTGTTCACATTCCCTCAGTTGACTTCACCAGAGTCGTTCACGCCAATCAGCGATCGTACGATTGCATACTCGAGCGCACTGGTGGACAGGATCGTCAACGCACCGTCGAACGGCGTCGCGGAGATGCGCAAAGTGGTGAAGAACCTCGACCGCTTATCGGATGGACTGTGCAGAGTCATTGATCTGGCTGAGCTAGTGAGGAATGTGCATCCAGATGGGAGATGGGTGGAGGCGGCGGACAGCACGTACGATAGACTGTGCGAGTACATGAATGAGCTCAATACGCACGTAGGATTGTATAAAGTGGGTAGCGCATGCACGGAAGATGGCCAGGCTCACAAATACGCTTACAGGCACTCAGAGAGACTGTACACAACCCAGCTATGGATCTAGACTACTCTGCCAAGCAGGTGGCGCTCATGTTTCTTCGCGATTTCGAGAAGTCAGGCATTCACCTCTCAGATGCCTCAAGAAGGCGATTCGTCGAGCTGTCCTCAGAGTCCTTAATGCTCGGCAGGAAGTTCCTGATGAACCAAGGGCAAGACAGTGATGTCCGGAGAGTGACACTGTCGCAGTCAGACCTGATTGGCATTCCAGGCGAGTTCCTTCGCCACATGGCTCCTGCAGACAGCAAGGGCAATAGAACACTAGACGCGCATGGCTGGGAGGCTCAGGTGCTGCTCAGATTCGCGCCTTCTCCTGACGCCAGACTCAAAATACACGTCGCAACGAACGCAGCGTCTGACGAGGAGGTAGATACGCTCGAGAAGCTGCTCGAGTCGCGCGCAGAGACTGCGAAGCTTATCAACTACCCAACGTACTCGCATGTCGCTCTATCAGACAAGATGGTCGACGATCCCAGCCAGGTCATGGTCTTCTTGGAGTCGCTCGTCAACGTCAACAAGCCATTCGCTGGCCAGGACGTCGACAAGCTCGCAGCGTCGGCTAAGCAAGCGCTGGGCGTGTCCTCCATACCACCAATCAGAGCCTCAGATAGGGAGTTCTTCATGCAGATGCGCGCTAGCAACAGCGGCACAAGCTCGTCGCTAGAACCAATAGCACCATATCTCTCACTCGGAAATGTCATGTCGGGATTGAGTGCGGTGCTGGAGCAGCTGTATGGCATCAAGTTCGTTCCTCGCGAGGTAGAAGCTGGCGAGGTCTGGGATCCGAGCGTGAGGAGGCTCGATGTGTACGACACCAACTGTAACGCGATTGTGGGAACGATTTACGCTGATCTGTTTGCAAGATATCCTAAACAAGGCACAGCAGCCCACTACACGGTGCAGTGCTCGAGGCGAGTCGATGATGATGACTACGTGCCAGGAGAAGAGGACAGAAGGGATGCTGGTGCTGTGATTCAGAACCAAAATGGTAGATTCCAGTTGCCAATTGTCGTGCTAGCATGCACATTCGATAAGCCATCAGCGAATCAACCAACGCTACTCAATTGGCAGGAAGTTGAGACTATCTTCCATGAAATGGGTCACGCTATTCACTCCATGATTGGCAGGACAGAGTATCAGAATTGTTCAGGCACGAGATGTGCGACTGACTTTGTTGAGATGCCATCGATACTGATGGAACATATCCTCGCCAATCCACAGATACAGACGGTCGTCGGTAAGCACTGGAAGACTGGTAAGAGCCTTTCGCCTGAGCTTGTGTCTGCGCATCTCGCTCAGCTTAATTCACTACCTGCGCTGGAAACACACGGACAGCTGCTCATGGCGTTGATTGACCAGGCATACCACTCGCAGCAAGCGCCGCTGAGCAGCAACTTGGGTTGGTCGACAGATATGTGGTTCGACGTACAGTCACAGCACGGCGTCATTCCTCCAATCAAGGATACGGCGTGGCAGGTGCAGTTTGGCCATCTGTTGTGAGTGTTGCGTTGGTGTAGAAATTTTGTTGACATGACTTAGTGGTTACGGCGCTACGTACTACTCGTACCTTTTCGACAGAGCACTGGCATCTAAGATCTACAAAGACGTCTTGTCGCCAGACCCTCTGAGCAGGGAGGCGGGACAGAGGCTGCGCGACGGAGTGCTTAAGTGGGGAGGCGGCAGAGACCCATGGGAGATGCTGGGCGATTTGCTAGGTGGAAAGGATGCAGAGATGATTGCTAAGGGCGGCGTAGACCGCATGCGAGCAGTCGGAAATTGGGGAGCAGGCGACATTGGCGTTTCTGTCAAGTAGAAGTATTTGCATAGATTATAAATTGCATTGTGAGGGGAGTGTGTTGTGAGGCGTGCGCAGTGTGATGCTTGTCGGTAGCTGCAGATGCAGTACGGTCAGTGATCGCCCCTATGACGTCAGTGGTGAAGCACAGGTCGCGTAGCCCCTTGGAGGAAGATTCGTTTGTGACTGCGTAGCGCGGTGTGATTGATGTTCTTTTCGCTGCTAACATCTTTTTGCGCCTACGATAGACGATTACACCGACTCCTCACTCTTCTCAACACCACCACCAAGTTTGAAAGTGAGTAAAATGGGCGAAAAGAGGCGAAACTGATTTGGGTGCAGATGTCATACGCCAACGCAGCAGCACACAACGCACCACCAGAATCAGAGCAGGTCAAACCAAGCAACGAATTCTTGGAGGGACAGAACAACGAGCACGCGGGTTTGCCAGACATTGACAGTGGGTGTAAAGCTTGACATATAGGCATTATCTCACGCCCAATCAGCCAAGGTGAACGTCGTCGAACACGGTGCGGTATACGTCACATGACCGCGATCCACGCTGACGGTGCACTAAGATTACCTCGAGCACCCATCGACGGAGGGCGCACAGGCTGCCCAAGCCGCGCAGAAGAGGCTGCAGGAGGAGGAGAAGAAGAAGGCGCAGGGCGAGAAGCAGCACTCGCACTCTAAGCCAAAGTCCAAGACTGAGAAGAAGGTGGAGAAGGCTGAGGAGGCTAGCCTCACTTTGCTGCAAGTGCGTTGAGCGTTGGTAGCGCGATAAGAGACTAACAAAGTGCACAGAAAGTCAAGAACTTTGCTGGCGACCGCAAGAACCAACAAGTGGCTCTTTCTTTGGGTGAGTGCAGTGCAGTGCATTGCCTTGTTCAACGCATCTAACCCCTCGCAGTCAACGCTTCGTTGCTCTCGGCTACCGGCTACTTTGGCTACAAGCACTGGAACGAGCGCTGGGACCGCAGAGTCGTCTCTGCTGCCTCAGTCACCTTCCTCGCTCTGGCTTCAGGACAAGGGTACGTTGCGCGCTGGTTGAGTCACACGAGCTGACAATGAAAATTTGCGCAGATACGTCTACAAGAAGTAATTAACGACATTATGACTTGAATTGTTTACATAATTACGTATAATACTCATAAAAATGTCTTCATTTGGTACGCGGGTATGAACGGGTCCTTAGTGGCGGTGCCGCCGAGACGAGGTGCACGCTAAATCGGGTAGTGCGAATGCTCTGCGCACGCTGCCGACGTTGAGAATATCCAAAATTAGTCAGTCACTGCTATTTTTATCAGATCGTGATATCTGCTGTCATCAAGATATTAAAGATCACAGTCGTTGTCGTTCTCAACAGTCATTTGCTTATCACCATCAAATGTGCCCCAACGTCGCAAAGAGAATTGGCGCAGCGACTTATACCACTGTTTTATTCACCCTCGTGCCCACAGTGCTCGCTACGAACGGCAGACCGTCTGAGGATTGCTCGTCGGAGGCCAAGGAGGAGTACGATAAGGGTTTGCATATAGCGGCGATATTCATCGTCCTAGTCTCCTCAGCGCTAGGGATAACGCTACCCATCTTCACCAAAGGATTGGCGTCCGGGAGGAGAAGGGCGCGCAGAGTGTGGGATGAAGCGGTTTTTGTGTGAGCATGGGTGACGCATGCGTGTACAACGCCTCTGACGCATTCACAGCTCAAGATACTTCGGAACCGGCGTAATTATCGCAACGGCGTTTGTCCATTTGCTGTTCGAGGCGTTCGAGCAGCTCGAGACGGAGTGCATTCAGCTGGCTTACGACCCGACTGCACCCGCGATAGCCATGGCTTCCCTCTTTGTCATCTTCGTCATCGACTTGGCTGTCGCTAGAACACTCAGGAAGCGCAAGAAGCAGATGAAGCTCTTGGCTGGCGTAGACGCCTCCCAGCTCAACGATATGAAGATATCGCAGCAGAGCTCGCCTGAAGACCCTCAGCTGCACGACGAGCTCCAGGAGAAGATCGACCAGGTCGAGAAGCTCGTCAATAGGGAGAAGTACCTCGATGTCCTCATCATTGAGGGTGGTATTGTGTGAGTGAGGTCCTGCTGTAATAGCATTGCTGACGGTCGCTCAGCTTCCACTCCGTCATGGTTGGTCTCGGCCTCGGCGTCACAGCCGGCGCTGGATTCGCCCCATACCTGATCGCCATCGTCTTTCACCAGGTAGGTGTGCAAACGAACAACCGTGCACGCCTAATTCACCACAGATGTGCGATGGATTCGCTATCGGTACTCGCATTGCTGACGTCAAGTTCACGAGCAAGAAGTACTTGCGCTTGACGCTCATGTGCTGTAAGCTGGTGCTGCTCTGCTACAACACCGCTCACGCTGTCCCTCAGCCGTCTACGCGCTCATCACACCAATCGGCATAGCTCTGGGCGTCATTTGCTACTCTTTCTTCGACGCAAACTCACCACCAACAATCCTCGCTATCGGTGTCCTCGACTCGATATCCGCTGGTCTCCTCATCTACGGCGCTACAGTTGATCTGCTCGCCAAGGATTTCTTCAATGGTGACGGTGGCTTGGCTGATGCTTCCGATAAGAGAGTCGTTGGTGCCATCTTGTCGATGCTCTTAGGTGCTATGGTAGGTGGTACACTTGTCTTTGAGCTGCCTAACTCTTTTACAGGTTATGTCTATCTTGGGTCAATGGGCTTAATGCTGCATACAAAATTTGGATTCAATGTAAATTTTCACCTCAACAATACACATGAACACTGTCTTTCTCATACACTATTTCACACACTTCCTCATAGTGATAGATATATATGCTTTAAAGAATTATAAGCGGGTAAAGTCCAAAAGAGTGATTGTGCTTGATGTTGTTGATCTGTGCCAGAGTCCAGCAGAGTGTTCGATACCACCTCTAGATCAAGGTGAGAGGCTGAGAATGGTGTGAGTATGTTTTTGCATGCATGTTCACTACTTACTGAGCAACCAAGGTTGATCAAGCCATTTTGTTCAACCTGTTGGAAATCGGTTAGTGCTGCACGATGTACACTCGCTAACCCACCTTCTCACAACACACAGGAGTGACCTTGCACATGTCTTGCAAAGCAACACCGAGAATTGGTACTTGTGAGCACTCGAGACCAATTTGGCCAACGATGTCGCTGTATAGGAGTTAGTGAGGTGTGCGATGACTTGTATGCACTCACTTGAGACCAATGAGGTCCTTCTCTTCTCCAGTTGCTTCCTCGTAGTCCTTGACGATGTCACTGCGGCGAATGATAAGTCAAGACAGACGGTGTCGCGTTAGTACGCACCAGCACTAAAAATGTGTAAGCAATACGTCTACTCAGCACACCCATCACTCACCTTAACGTCTCCAACGTTGCAGGATCCCTTACCGTCAGTTCTCTTGAAGTCGTCAGCGACGACGACGGAAGCGGTAGCAGCGAGAGCGAGGAGAGCAGTTCTGTACATCTGAGTTTGTGTAGTAGAGTGTGGTTGTAGTCGTAGCTGATAAAGAGTGTCCTATTTAAGTAACCCGCATTCTTCACTTTAGTTCGACATTCCCGAGCCTGCGTTTGGAAGCGCTTCTTGGGTGGAAAAGCGCAGTAAGGAATGGCAGCGAGTGTGATGACTGTTTGGTGAGCTGTGAGAGCTGCAGCGCATGTATGCTTCTGCGCCGAGAAGACACAGCTTTGTTCGCCTTAACGCTGCGGATGCGATAGAGACATACAGCTGCAAGCAACCAATACTAATCCTGTACTCTCATTATCCTCTTGGTGAACTCACCGCTCTCTGATACGACTGCCTCTTGATCCGTGACCACGAAATGTCGAGGTCGACGATTAACGTGAACAACTACGACCAGCAGGACGAGGAGACGGGCGAGGGCTACGCCATGCTCCCTAACGCCAACTCGTCCCAGCCTTCAGACTCGTTCAGGCGTGATGGCTATGCGCCCTTATCTGGAGCAGCAGCACAGAGCAATTCCAAGTGGGGGAACAAGCGGAAGGCTGCTATATTTGTTGGGTGAGGTGTAATGCGATGCAGCGGCTCTTCTAACGCTGTCAACTCACAGTCTTTCTTTCGTTTTTGGCTTCTTGATTCATATAGCATACACGTTCGCTACCGATTTCAGAGGAAAGAGCACGTCCACAGTCTCAGACCCAGCGAAAGCCATACTCGAGAACGAGAACCTCTCCAGCGATCCAATGTCGTTCGTCTCAGGGCACTCAAAGTCTAAATCGAAGCAGGAGCTGAAGGAGCTCGTCGATAGCGGCAACGGCTACTTTGTGAGAGACTACAGTGTCTGGCTGGGCTGGAACAATGTCAGGTGCGTCAGTTATTGACCAACTGTTGCAATTCTGACGCAATACAGATACATTATAGAGACAACACTCCTCCATGCTCAGATCCTCAACAGGACAGCTGTACTGCCTGGCTACGTCTACGCTAGGGCTTGCGAGTTCGACCAGGCCACGTGCGGTGCCTTCGCTGAGCAAGTCAACCGCGGAAAAGCAACCGGGATGACCGAATGGGATGAGCTGCCTGAGGCTGAGCAGCAAGGCTGGAAGATACCACTGGCGGTGAGCGGAGCGTGGATGCTGCTTGAAAGAGGCTGATTTGTCTTATTAGGCCATGATAGATTTGGACCATCTGTCGCAAACATACAAAAACTTTATAACTCTCGACGAATACTTCGAGATTGAGGATCTGGAGCCTGGCTTGATGGGTGAGTCGGCGTTGTCAGGCTGTATCTCCAGTCTCACACGCACAAAGCGGGCAATGGACAGTGGCAGCAGTTCTACAACAACCAAAACAGCTACCATCAAATCAAGAACAGGTGAGCGTCAGTCAGATGAGAGATCTCTTGCTGACAACACCAGCCAATGGGATCCTAAGGAGATTGTCAGGGTAGACAGAGTCGGCGAGCCACCACAAGCAGATGCAAAGGCAGTGCCAAGTGGATTGACAGCGCACGACATCGAAGAAGTCTTTGGAGACGAGACTGTGCGCGATTGGCCATATCTGCGCGTTGCACTGCAAGCTCGAGGATTCAAGATGCCAGATGATCCTGCAGGAGTACTTGCAGCGCTTGGATATCGCCTGCTGTACACTTGGGATCAGATCGGCGGAATGGACTTCCTCAAGAGTCCTGTCAATCCAGTGACGCAGGTCGCCAAGGAGTCTACTCTCCGTGGACTGTACGAGGATGGACATGAGCAGAAGGCCAATATCTTCCACATTGAGGGTGAGATCCATCTCTACAGACGCCCTGGTTCGGTGCGCTTCACGTCGCCAGACGCACGTGAAAACTTCAAGAAGATTATTCTGCAGGACATGAAGCCGCTGCCTAGACTATACCAGGTTGCTACCGTCGTGGATGAGCGTATGCGCGAGATGAATGCAGGCAGAGCTTGGACGTGAGTTCGGTTATCTAAATACCGATATCTTCGCTGACTTGTATAACAGAGCTGCACACATTCGCAGAGGAGACTTTGAGAGCCACGGATGGGCTATGGAAGCTAACTTTGACGACCATCTCAACAGAGTGATCACGCATCTCAACACAGGCGTTGACATCATTAACAAGCAGCCAAAATACCTGCACAAGATCCCAGGATCAGACAGAGTGCCAGGGTTGCCGCAGAAAGGCGACCATTTCTACATTGGCACCGATGAGCGCAACACGACAAATTTGGAGCACATCAGAAGACAAGGAGGAGTGCTGTTGTCGGATATATTGACACCAACCGACCGCGACGAGATTGGACCAATGGGATTGTACACTGACGTACTCGCGCTACTTGACCAGCTCATTATGGCACACGGCGCGTACTTCTACGGCCACGCCTTGTCTTCTGTCGCAGGCGGTGTTGTCAACTTCCGCACAGCTGAGGGTTACGACGAGAAGTGCGCATTGATAGATTCATTCTAGGTTTTGATACAGTACAGTACACTCATTTCATTGTTACTTTTATAAATGAGAATGCATAGAGAAAGTCTGTTGAGCTGATTACTATCAGTGTCGCTTCAAAGCCCTCGAGCTCAGCACGCTAGCGAAATACAGCCGTCGTTCTAGGCTTATTATGAAACCTCCTGCTCGTGAGTATCGAGCAGTTGGTGATTAAACAGCCATTCCCAAGGAGCGAAGAAGCAGAAATTGGCCTATTTAAGCGCGAAGAAAAAATTAATGTGAATTTTAGGAGCGAGGATGTGCATGGGATGTATGAGGCCATCATATACCACTCCCACACCTCTTGCCTTGTTCGTCGCTGCTGCATCGCCGGATTTATTGAGTGTACAAAATGAGGTTGAAGGAGAGGGGAAAGGAGGCATTGCTGTAGCTGTATCACAGCTATCCACATGTACAAGAGAAGCTGTGAATAAATTTTCATAAATTGAATTCTATGATGCATGCTCGCACTACGTATCTCTCCACTTGATTCACCATGTCAAATTGTGGGTGCAACAGCGAGGAAATGACATGAAATTAATAGCCACAGTACCATCACAAACGCCACATCCACCGATTCTCCACTCCTTGGCTGGCTCGAGCGTATGTCGCAGCACCGACGATGACTCCAACTGAGCCATTTGTAGGAACTCATCGACGCAGTTGCCAAATTCGTCGTCAAGGCTCAGAACGAGGCTATCGAGAAGAGAGACAAGTTCACGATTGCGTTATCCGGCGGTTCCATGCCAAAGAACTTGACTGGATTGCTCAGCAGGGATGATGTCAAGTGGGAGAAGTGGTGAGTTGCTTATTAGATGGTGATAGCAGAATAGCGCTTATTCACAGCGTTACAGGGAAGTATTCCTCGCTGACGAGCGTGTCGTGCCATTGGACCACCCAGAATCAAACTTCAAGGCCATTTACGAGGAACTTTTCTCAAAGACGCCTGTCAAGACGACGCAGATCCACGCTCTCAACCCTGACCACGAAGCCATCAAGAAATTCCACCCAGACAGCGCTCCACCAGCTAAAGAAATCGAAGCCAACGAGGATTTACAAGACATACTAGAGGATGTTGCTGACGAGTACGAGAAGAAGCTCGTCAATGCATTCGCAGCACGTGAAGCAGCTCGTTTCCCTACATTTGACTTGATTCTGCTCGGTATGGGTCCCGATGGACACACTGGATCACTGTTCCCTGGCCACCCAGTCTCCAAGGAGTCCGAGCGCTGGATCGCCTACGTCTACGACTCACCAAAGCCACCACCAGTGAGAATAACGCTCACTTTCCCAGTTATAAATCACGCTTGTGAGTGATTGTTTTAGCTGCTTTGTTATAGCTCATCGTTGCTGAACAGACCGCGTCGCATTCATCGCTGCTGGAGAAGGCAAGCAGGACACTCTGCATTCCATCTTGGACAACCCTTCAGGAGACCTCCCATGCGCCAAGGTCAGACCAGCGCCACCAGGAAAGGTGTACTGGTTCGTTGACGACGCTGCATCCGGCAAGACTCAGTACGAAAAGACGCCATTCAAACTCTAGTGTAATGTAAACTTACAATTTGACGCTTTAATTTTCTTGATAAGAGGGTGTTTTGGGTGGGAGATGAGCGCAGGGAGCGTGATGAGTGGACAATAAGACTGAACAAATCAATCACCCGCATTATCTGATAAAAATTGTCCGTTCTTGCTGCGGTGACGTAATGCGTCATGTGTTCGAGATGTGTCACACGCATTTAGAATTCCGTTACCTCTCTTCTCTTAACCACCATAATCTCAACAATGGCAAGCTTCCAACCAAAGAATCTCAAGAACGGCTCTTCCTCGCCAGTAAGTTGGCTGCTTATCGATAAAGAAGCTCCGTTCTCACACGGTCATTTGCAGGGATTTGGCATAGGATTGCTGCTCATCGCTACAGGAGTTGTAGCCTTCGCTCTCAACAGTAGGCCAGGCTTTGTTAGAGCTGAAAATTGTACTCACTCTCTCACTTTAGAACCAGAGAAGAAAATGGAGAAGTCATTCATGCCACAAGGCAAGAACTTTGGCTTGAAGGACTCTCTGAGGGAACAGGTACGTTCGGATGAAGCATCCAATGCGACATTCGCTCGTGAGGAGTCAAGAAGGAGAGAGAAAGAGAATGCCATAGCGTCAGCTATTGCAGCTAGATCACACGCGCGTAGACCTTCTGGACCGGCAGATCCTTCAGAGGTCTACAAGGCATTCTCACCTCCTACTCCGCCTGGAACCTTTTTCAAGCGCGAAGAGTGAATGCCATTGGCTATGCTTTGCTTACGTAAATAACGATATCTAATTCATGACTTTTAAGAGAGCTACGACGATGAAGAAAGTACCAGCTGAAGAAGATTTGTTGCAAGAGGTCAATCTTTTGTTTACTTAGGGCGAGCGCTCCTATTGCTCGTCATTGAGAGCTGTGCTGACTGCGCCATACAGATCACTTGAGCGACGCTGAATGTCTCTGTCTCCTTTCCTTTTTGTTTTTGTTTCCGTCACGGTGAGTTTGTTCATAAAGAAGAAACGGTGACCAATTGACACCTCATAGAATCTTGCTGTCTCCGTATTATGCCAATATCTTGAATAACTCGCTTTGATTCGTATTATTTATATCGCATCTGCTCATCCATATACGTCATTTCTTTATCTCCGCCATCCATGTTCTTTCCCCGCTGTTCACGCACTATAGCACCAAAATTGAGGCTGTACTCAAGTGAGATGGGTCCATAGCCTTGAAATATATTAACGCACCATCAGCCGCTTCAAATCGCCCTCTCGCATTCGCATTTGACGTCGATGGAGTGTTGAAGCACGGAAGATTCGTCATTCCAGAGGCAAAGCAGGCGCTACAGAAGCTGGAGTCGTTGAATATTCCTTATATCTTCATCACAAACGGCGGTGGCACTAAAGAGTCTGAGAGAGCGGCTGCGATATCCAAGGACTTCCACGTCAATGTGGACGAGTCCCAGATCGTTTTATCGCACACAGTAATGAAGCCACTAGCACAGCGCTTGGGCGATAAGAATGTACTCGTTATCGGTGGAGAAGAGCACGGACAAAAGTGTCGTGAGATTGCTGAATCGTATGGATTCAGGAATGTCTTTGTTCCTACAGACATTTTGTGCTGGAACAAGTTGTGAGTATGGTATATAGCCCTCATACTTCCTCTAAGACACTCCAGCATCTACCCATTCGCTTCTCCTCCAGCACCACAGGACGCTCTAGCTCAACCACACACATACAGACGCAAACATGTCGATTTTGCCAACGTACCCTTCTCCGCCGTGCTTCTATTCAAGGACAGCGCAGACCATGGATTGGATACGCAGGTATGATCCTTGCTCGTTCACTTTCACAGTCTCACGTGACTCAAAGATTATCTGTGACCTCATTCGCAGCAAAGGCGGAGTTATCGGTACAGAGAATGACGGCGGCAAGCAGGGCGTTGAGCTGCACTTCTCAAACCCAGATCTGATCTGGACGACGTGAGCTGAATTGTCTTACTAAAGATTCATCTAACGGCAGCACAGCGAGTACCCACAGCCACGCCACGGCCAGGGAATGTTCATCGAAGCACTCAAGACTATCCACAGCATCAGAAGCCCAGATATCGACCTCGAATACACCCAATACGGCAAACCACACGCTGTGACGTACAATTACGCGGATAACATGCTTCAAAAGCTTATTCAAAAGAAGACGAAATCAACAGACAAGCCTAGAGTGGTCATGGTCGGCGACAATCCAGACTCTGACATACAGGGCGCCAACAGCTTCGGCTGGCAGTCGGCACTTGTCAAGACGGGCGTGTACAGCCACGGAAAGCCCAAGCACGAGCCTAGCGTAGTCGTAGACAATGTACTCAAAGCAGTGGAATGGGCCACTCAACAGAATTGATGCATATTTTAATTTATCTATGACTGATAACGTAACCGCTTTCGAATCAGGTTGTACCTTTACAGTCACCATGGGACAAATACTTTCAACAGACAACACGCAACGCACACAGCCACAAGACGCCGCTATCGACGAGAAGCAGGCTTATCTTAACGAGGTCGCTGACTCACAGCGCTTGCTGCAGTCGCTCAAGCTGAGGACGAGCAGCACAGCGGAAGCCTCAGAGACCGTCAAGGTAGGCTAGACTAATGCTACAGAGCGCGCAGCTAACAGATCTCCCCAGATTGACAGCTGCAAGCAATGGGAAAAGGACTTGCTCGACGATCCAAAGAATAGATTAGCTACAGACACTTTCTCAAAGGCAGACATTGCCAACACACTCTCCGGAAGAGCAGCGAGGATCAACGACCAAAACATCTTCAACCTCGTCGCATCCGAAATCGATGATATCACAAACCAGGCCTCGTCTGGTAGATGTTGGCTCTTTGCATCTACCAACCTCCTTAGAAACGAGGCAAAGAAGCAGCTCAACGTCGACAACTTCCAGCTCTCTCAAAGCTACCTCTCCTTCTGGGACAGGATCGAGAAGAGTAACCAGTACCTGGAGCACTCTATCGAATTGGCAGAGGAGCCAATAGGCACACGCATCGTCGACTACCTCAACAGCAGCCCGATTGGCGACGGTGGTCAGTTTGACATGGTTGTTAATCTTATCAACAAGTACGGTGTTGTCCCGCAATCTGTCTACCCAGAATCCTACAACAGCTCCAACTCGAGCAAGATCAACGGCTTGCTCACGACCAAGTTGCGCGAGGGCGCACTCGAATTGCGCAAGCTGCACGCATCTGCTAAGCAACTTGGATCATCTCCAGAGAGAATAGTTCGCAGACGTAAGAATGAGCTGCTTGAGGAGATCTACGGCGCTGCTGTTATCGCATTCGGTCCACCTCCTAGCGCAGATGAGGAGTTTGTCTTTGAATACAAGGACCGCAACAACAAAGTCAACACAATCAAGACAACACCACTTGGCTTTGCTGATAAGTACCTCAACAACTTCCGCGTCAACGACTGGTACAGTCTGATCAACGATCCACGCAACGAGTACTCGAAGCTGTACACAGTAGACAAGCTCCAGAACGTTGTCGGTGGCAGACCAGTTCAATATGTCAACACCTCCGCAGACAGACTCGTGGATGCAGTTGTCACCCACCTTAAGAATGGTAAACCAGTCTTCTTTGGCTGCGACGTCGGCAAGTTCTCAGAGAGACTCGGCGGTCTTCTTGACCCAAAGCTGTTTGACTACGAGCTGGCTTTCAACCTCAAGCTGGGCATGAGCAAGGCTGACAGATTGGCTACCGGGGAGTCATCAATGACGCACGCTATGTGTATCAACGCTGCTCACGTCGTCGATGGTAAGGTGCAGAGGTTCAGAATCGAGAACAGCTGGGGCAAGGATGCTGGTCAGGATGGCTACTTTATCTGCACCGTCGACTGGTTCAAGGAGTTCGTCTATCAAGTCGTCGTCAACAAGTCGCTTGCTCCAAAGGACTTGAACGCTGTATTTGACAACAAGGACGACGTTCGCGTTCTGCCTTGCTATGATCCGTAAGTGGAGTGCTTTGTATACAGACGCACTGCTAACACAGACACAGAATGGGAGCTCTCGCCTAAATTTCCTCTGTCTAAGATGTATAACGACAAGTGTTGTAAGTGAAATGAATGATATCAACTTTGAATTGTATGAGGAGCTTATGAGCAAAGCAACACTGCCAACTACTATCACATCACAAACTGCAAACATAAGAAAATTATTGCGACGCTGTTTATTCAGAAGAACTTGTAAATAATGAGTACATTTCAAACGCGTCAATAAACTTAGAGATCAGCTCTGATGGCGGCTTGACGTTTGAGGTTTTGGAGCAATGGACCTTGTGGCTTGATGTATTGAACGTAAGCACCATCCTTTTGGACACGACCTTCACCGCGCATCTTCAAGTATTCTTCACGGTCAAGGTTGGTGAAACCCCACTTCTTGGAAACAATGATCTTTTGACGACCTGGGAACTTGTAACGAGCACGACGAAGGGCCTCCTTGACGACGTGAGCGTTTTGGTCCTTACAACGGATCGAGATCAAGACTTGACCAATGTTGACACGAGCGACGGTACCGTATGGCTTACCCCAAGCGTGTCTCATACCTTGTTGCAATCTATCAGCACCAGCGCAAGACAACATCTTGTTGATACGGATGACGTGGAATGGGTGTACACGGACACGCAAGTGGAAGGCTTCCTTACCGGCGGTCTTGACAATGTACTTGTTGCAAGTAATACGAGCAGCTTCGAGTGCCTCAGAAGAGAGTTGCTCGAGCTCGTCAGAGACCAAGTGAGCGCAGTATGGGAAGTCGTCTACGGCAGCCTTCTTACGACCCAAGTCGAAGATACGAATCTTTGGGTCTGGGACACCACGGTTGTATCTCGACTTTGGGAATGGCTTGTTCTTGATGTATCTGTAGCAACGGAAAGGTCTTCTACCCACTGTGAAGCGTTAGAGCTGTGGCTTCAGTGGCTTGTCATATCGAGTAACCTACTACTGTCAGAACTTGATGGCAGTGTCGCAAGATGCGTAATAAATTTGTGAGGGGACATTTGTAAGAAAAATTATAAAATTAGTAATACAAATGAGGGTGGCTTGGGAGCGTATTGGGCGGGTATTGTAGCCCTAGTAGCACTCCATCTGCTCTCTATCGCCGTGAAATTCTGAGTTGCTGACTGAGAAGACGGGCGGCTGAGAAGCTTCTAGAGGAGAGTGCCAAATAGGCTGAGTAATACACTCCTAGCACTCCAATGCCATCTCTATTTTTGCCATTTGAATTTGAAAAATTGACCTTTGCGTCCAAGTCGTTGCGCTCTTCAAACTTTTTACCAGGTTCTCTCAGGAAGCGGTAGATATGGGTTAGTCGATAAATGGATAATGAAGGCACTTTTACTCAATTTAATGCTTAGGTTTTCGCCACAACAACGTTCTTCACCGTTAGTATCGTCTCTGGCCAGCTTTACGCCCGCTCACACCCACCAGGCAACCACTTCAGAAAGGATTGGCAATCAAGAGTAAAGACTTGGTTCAACCAGCCTGGTAAGAAGAAGAGCCGTCGCGTTGCTCGTGAGAAGAAGGCTGCTGCTCTCGGTGTTAGACCTTTGGAAAACCTTCGCCCAGCCGTTCGCTGCCCAACTGTGCGTTACAACCGCAAGTTGCGCGCTGGTAAGGGTTTCTCCTTGGCTGAGTTGAAGGCTGCCGGTATCCGTCGTAAGGAAGCCCTCTCCGTCGGTATCCCAGTCGACCACCGTCGCCGCAACCTCTCCGAGGAGGGCTTGAAGCTCAACGTTCAACGTCTCGAGGCCTACAAGTCACGCTTGATTGTCTTCCCACGCAACGCTAAGAAGCCAGCCAAGACTGACTCCAAGGACTTGTCTGCTCCAATCACCCGCGACGTCCAAGCTGTCGTTCCAATCCCAGCTGGCTACGTCCCAGAAGGCCCAAGAAAGATTTCTGATGGCGAGCGTGAGGCTAACGCTTTCCGTACCCTCCGCCAAGAGCGTGCTACCGCACGCCACGACGGTGCTCGTAAGGCTCGCGCAGCCAAGAAGGCCGAAGAAGAGGAACAAAAGTACGTACACGTTATTGCTGCTGCCGTTGCTGACAAACAAATTTTAGGAAGAAGTAAACGTAAGAATCAGCTTCTCATTCGGTTGTACCCATACAAAAATCATTCAAATAACGCGGTAGCGTGTGCTGTGTGCTGTGTGCTGTACATGTGCATAAAATTTGTTGACGCAAGCTTATTTGCAAGACTGACTGGTATAAAAGACGACGATAACGATGACAGATTGTCAAGTGGGTGAATTGGAAGGGAAACTGGAGGAGCTGGTGAGGCGACTAAGTATTAATAGACTGTCCTAAGCGCCCTACAGACCAAGCACAACTCGCAGCTCACGGATCAGCTCAAGGTCGCAAACTCAAACCTCACGCTCAGCGAATCCAACTTTGAAATGCTGGAGAAGATTATCGAGAACGGCGAGCGCTTCACAAACAGCACAAAGAGAACGGATTCCATACAGCTCAACATCCTCGACCAGCTCAAGAAGCTCAAGAGTCAGAACGTCGTTCTGTCACAGGAGAAGGCGCAGCTGGAGGAAGAATTCGAGTCGCTGTCACAGGCTTTGTTCGAAGAAGCTAACAAAATGGTGGCAGACGCTAGGAAATCGTACTCGGAGGTCGAATCGTACAACAACGAGCTCATACAGGAGAACAAGTCGCTCAAATCGATAATCAAATCATTACAAGCAGATTCAGGCAAGCGATCTTCAAATTCGCTCCCAATGACGATCCCTCCACCACCGAAACCGCCGACTTCGTCGATACAGACCCGATCATCTTTCGCAGTCAAAGCTCGCGACAATGAGGAGGACTTGGATGACTTGCAGCAATCTGCACCCATCGTCAGACCTTCGTTGGATAGCAAACCCATCGCCGCACCCTCAGATCCAGTACCATCTCCACCGACACCACCAATATCGCGTTTGAACAAGGTCAGACAGTCTTGGTTCAGCAAGTTCAAATCCAATAAAGCCCCCGATGATCCATTCGATGCAGATCAAGGCTACGGTGCTCTCATGTCTCTCAATGTTGACGCCGATGACGACAACGACGACGAGAACAATGATCAAGAGGTCCTCATCGACGAGGACACAAAGGATCCTTCGAATAAACCCGAGCAGCTTACAAAATCACCGTCGTTCCCTTCGCTATCAAACTCAAACATTAAGTCTGGGCGAACGTCTTCGTTTCCCACTATACCACAGCTGAAATCGTTTAAATGATACACTATTCATACATCTCTACACGGCAGCATCCGCAAATACTTTTTGGTGTACTCGTAGCAACCTAATTCCATGCCTGCACCCACCCCAGCCACAGAAGCCCTAAGCCACGCCGATTTGAACAGCGTCTTGACACCTTGAGTCTTTGAGATGCTCATAGCAACCTTTATCAGATTCGATTTGTCCTTAGCGTCTACTTGATTCAGCATTATCCGCGTCTTGATCACATCTAGCGGCGTAGTGATAAGCGCTAATGGTACAGCGGATAAACCGCCTGAACATAGAGCTGCATTGGGCTCAGATATGCTTGCTTTTGTCTGCAGCTGTAGTTTCAGGTACTCGTATAATGGAAAGTACGCAGCCGTGATTGGTATATTTCGTATCACAACCGCTTTGTAGCCGTATTTGATATCGGTCCACGCTGATTGTGACTTGAAAAAGTCAATTGCGATGCGTAGTGAAGATTTTTGATTTGAGTCAATCTGTGCTCGCTGTTTGATCGTGTCCGCTGGTGCCACAGCTACAGATGCGGCTAGCTCTGCCAAACAAGACGACGTAAGCTGCGTAAACGGCTGGTTCAGATATTGTGACAATTCCAGTTTGGAGTTCTCGTATGCAACAAAGAACAAAGCAGAAGCAGGTATAGTGGTGAGTATGACGCTACCAACGCCATTATAAAGCCCCTTGAGCTCAATCTTCTTGATAAAAGACAACGAAGAAGACCTTGACGAGGAAGCCTGCATCCTGTTTACTAGGTAAGAAAGTGAAGAATAGTAGTAGCGCTTTCACCTTGTCTTTATCGTATCAAATGGATCTGTAAACAGCATTCAGCCGTGTATGGAGAAGCCGCTGGTTATCTCACAGAAGAAGACATCAACGGCGAACGCTGCCACAGCGCCTGCCTATCGAATATCAGTCTCTCAGTGGCTTGTCAAGTTCTTCCCCACCAACGCAATCCCTGAGCTGGTGTCCATCGTTTGTCGCCGGCGATGATGATTGCAGCGATACTTTTCTTGGTCGTTGTCTTCGTGCTGAGTTATAAAATCTTGAACGGCAGCCCAAAGCCTAAGGCGATTCATCACCCAAAGCCCATTGTAGGTTGTCGTTCGCTGCTCTTCTCAACTCACTCCATATCAACTGCAGCAAGCAAACGCGGACTGGGTCGGCAAAACTCTCGATAATCCATCCTTAACATCGCATAAATCAGACGCAAGCCTACTGCGTGACTGCGCCGCTGATCCTCACTCAGAGTACATCACTTGCTACGACCCGTCCACCGCACAATTCATCGATCTCGTCAAGGCCGATAGTGCTTCTGATATAGAGTCAAAGATTCAGCTAGCACGATCTTCTCAGCCGGAATGGTCCCGCTCAAGCTGGTCGCGTCGTCACAGCGTTCTGAACACACTACTCAATTGGCTGACTTCGGATATCGATAATATCGTCGACGTCGCTTGTAGGGATACAGGCAAGACCAGTAGGGCTCTCTATCATTCACAGACAGTCAAGCTGATCGCATATCCCAGGAATTGACGCTGCTTTCGGTGAAATCTTGACTACTGCCGAGAAAATCAAGTGGTCTGTCAGCAACGCCGAGTCTATTCTTTCTCCTCAAAAGAGATCTACAAACTGGTTACTTGCTCACAAGATATCCAAGGTTTGCATGATATGTCTTTGCGATTCTGTCTGACACATGCACCTAGATTCATTACGAGCCCTTGGGTGTCACCTTGGCCTCTGTCTCATGGAATTAGTGTGTTTGAGTCTCTCTTTTACTAGAAGATCACTGATTGGCATCTCCTAGCCCGGCTCATAATTCACTTTCGCCAATCATTGCGTCGCTCATCACAGGTAACGCATGCATCGTCAAGGCTTCGGAGTTTGTCGCTTGGTCGTCTCAATGGTTTGTAGGAGCTGTCAAAGAGGCCCTGAAAGTCAATGGCGAAGACCCTAATCTGGTTCAGGTGTGTCACTCATGCTCTACAGTTGCACATTGTTGATTCTCGCTCAAGCTTGTTATATGCTATCCGGACGTGGTTGAAACGCTCACTACTTCACCAGCCATCGACCACATTACTTTCATTGGCTCAGAGCCAGTAGGAAAGAAGGTGGCTTCTGCCGCATCGATAAATTTGAAGCCTTGCTGCATTGAGCTGGGCGGAAAGGACGCTGCCATTGTCCTACAAAATGCGGATTTGAGCTTCTTCGAGTCAACATTTATGCGAGCGACTTTCCAAGCAGCTGGCCAGAATTGCATCGGTGAGCCTGCTTACATATTCATGACGATTGCCTTTGACCGAGTTCAAAGGCATTGAAAGATTTATCGTTCACGCTGCTATATATGACGACTTTGTCAATCGTATGTCTGAGCGTATTAAAGCGCTACGGCTTGGAACATCATTCGATCCGGACCATAACGTTGACGTCGGAGCTATGATTACGGATAGTCGTTTCAAGCAACTGGAATATTTAATCAGTGACGCTGTTAATCGTGGTGCAAGGCTTTTACGCGGAGGTAAAAAGTTTGACCACCCAAAACACCCTAAGGGTCATTATTTCGAGCCGTAAGCTTCCGTCTTTTTCAAGCATTTTCTGATAATCAAAATATCAGTACCTTATTAGTGGATGTCACACCCGAAATGGAGATTTTTCACGAAGAATGTACGTCCGCTGCGTTTAGCTATACTCTGGCTCAGATGGCTCAGTATTTGCCCCTGTTATGACGGTCATCAAGGCTGATACCACTGACTTGGCCATAAACATAGCAAATAATTCGAGATTTGGTTTGGGCTCAGCGGTGTTTGGCAATGACAAGGCAGAATGCGCAGTAGTTGCTAAGGAATTGAAATGTGGTATGGTGAGGTGAGTCCGTTCTTCTCACTACTTGCAGCAGGTTGATTACTTTACAGCGTCAACGACTTCGGAGTCTTCTATCTCAACCAATCCATGCCCTTTGGAGGTCTCAAAGCAAGCGGCTATGGTAGATTTGGTGGAGAAGAAGGTCTCAGGGGCATTTGCAATGCCAAAGCCGTCATTGGAGACAGATTTTTCTCATTGATACGCACCCCAATACCAGCACCATTGGATTATCCTGTCAGATCCGCAAGTGCATCATGGCAATTTATCAAGGGCTTGTTAACTCTCTTTTATGCTGAAGATCTTAAAGACAAAGTTGCTGGGCTTAACGGACTCATCAAAAATTCCTGATACATTTGTGGTTACTTCGTCATATGTCCAAATCATACTCTGTTTGCGGTAAAGGCACAAATGCACAAATGCATAAATGCATAAATGATAAATGCACAAATGCATAAATGCATAAATGCGTAAGTGCATAAATGCACAAATGCTGCATAAATGCATAAATGCATAAATGCATAAATGCATAAATGCACAAATGCTGCATAAATGCATAAATTCACAAATGCATAAATGCACAAATGCACAAATGCACAAATGCACAAATGCATAAATGCATAAATGCATAAATGGACAAATGCATAAATGCACAAATGCATAAATGCACAAATACATAAATGATTAGATACTGCATCATCAAAAACTAGATGGACAAATGCATAAATGCATAAATGCATAAATGCATAAATGCACAAATGCATAAATGCATAAATGCACAAATGCATAAATGCATAAATGCACAAATGCTGCATAAATGCATAAATGCATAAATTCACAAATGCATAAATGCACAAATGCATAAATGCACAAATGCACAAATGCACAAATGCATAAATGCACAAATGCATAAATGCATAAATGCACAAATGCATAAATGCACAAATGCATAAATGCA
>SPNW01000027.1:0-115312 GCA_004918325.1 Wallemia hederae
TCACTCTGCTTGCTCGGCTTTGGCTTGGTTTCGTTGGTTTCGTTCTCGGTGATTGGTTTGGCTTTTATAAGCTGTTGTACTCATGTATACTAATTCATAACCTTCTTATACTGCGTCTGTAACGTTTTTGTACACTGTCTGCCTTCAACACCACTTTACATGATCGCTGACGTAGATAGAGCGTCTGATAGCGGCAGAATGAGGAGATGATGAGGGAACGCGTGATGTACAAACTCAGAGATCTCAAACATTCGGCCAGGCTATCGATAATTGAAATTAGGCGTCAACGTATCCTTGGCCGAGTTCAGTTTGAATCGATATAAATCGAGCCAATCCGACCGGCGACATGCCCAAGAGCGCAGAAAGTGGTTCAATAATGAGGAGCACAGGAGAGGCACTCAGATGTCTAAAATAAGGTAGCCTTCAACTTTGCCAAAGGTGTCATTGCGTTTCCAACACTGTATGTTCACGCTGCTCACCAAGCGAGGCACTCACAATGAAGGCAGTCCACTCTCCTTCCCAAAGACCAGCCTCGACATAAGGCCTCTGAAGCAGTAGGACAGCCCCTCTGTCAGGTTTCATCTGTGCACTAGCAAAACAGGACAAGACACTGTGATCAAGGCGTTGGCGCCGATGCGCCAGAGGTGACCAAGCAGGTGACAGCGGAGCGCGTCTATGGTACTGAGCACTGAAGCTGAGCGAAAGAAACAAACGATCGCACCAAGACATATCCAAGCCAAGCAACTAATCTATGTATTTCCTAATGCAAGCAAATTGAGATGAACATTCCATTACGACGCAGTCTCCGTATTGCTGACAACGCCTACATTGTCCATATTCCCACTGCGGACCTCCTTGAGCGTCGGTCTCGGACCTTTGATAGCGCAAGTTGACGGTTTGTCTTTAGCGTCGAGCGAGTCATAGACCTCTTTCTCGTGATCGTTGAGGGTACACACGCAAGAGCCGCCGAACTCTGAGGGGAGGTTCTCGTCCACTGCGAGTTCTCTGAGAGCGTCCTTGTAACCAGAACCGTGGATTGAGACTTTAGAAGCTGTAGCCTGGTCCATCATAGCCTTTACGACTTTCCAGATAGTGCTGAATCCAGCAGGTGCGTTGATGATGACGATCGGACCGCTCAGCTCAGGGTAGTTGTCCTGTAAGATCTGTATGATGGACTGTATCCTGCCCCTGATCTTCCAGAACTGGTAGTATGCTATGCCCCTGACATCCATGATGTTGACTGTCTGCGATACGTGTATGCCGCGTGCCTCTCTGCACGCTCTGAACGTGTCCTTGGCGAGTCGTTCGTTCGATATGACCTGATTGAGCGTGAATCTCTCTGGAGAGATCTTGCTGAAGAGCGCGGACGCATCCAGCTTCCCGAACTGCTGGTAATAGATAGGTCTTCCTAGCTATCTAAGGTGAGAAATTGGGTATGACGGAATATGAGTGATTACCTTGTCTGTTTTGTGGAAGAACTGAGAGTGCATTAGCAGAATTGCTTTATACACTATTTACGCACCTGCGGATACCACCTGCATACACCCATAAGCCCAAGTCCCCGCACAGCTCCGTCACGTACCGGTCCAGCGCACTCTTCTCATCCGTAGTCAGCTCAAACGTCTCTGTGAGCTCGTCGATGTTGAACTCTTTCCTCCACGCCAGGTAATTGCTGCACTGCGTAAGCTGCGATGAGTTGGATGACTCAGCGCCGCCCACCTGAACATCTTGTCCGTTTCATCCAGATCCCATTTCCTCGCTTGCAGGAACCGGCTGCAGCCAGTGTGAGAGTGTTTACAGCGAGCTACATTCTATACACCCACACAAATTCATCGTCGTCGTGCCTCAGGTTGCCGTCGCTTCTTCGAGACGTCTTCACATCCGCGGAGATCCTCTCCTTGAATTGACTGAGGAGCTGCACTTGCTCACTGCTCAAATTGTACGACGATGGATTCACTTGGGTATCAGCAGCCTGCGTCGCGCTCTCTGCCATGATATCGTCGAGGTGATGACTTAAGTGGAACAAGATATAAATAAATAACAATATGCTCTATTACATTAACATGTCTTCTTCTATAGGCTGGGTAAGGAGGTAGTCCATCGTGTAACCATTCTCTTCGCATCTGTATGAAATGTGAGGTTAGCGAGGTGTCCTGTCTTGGCATGCCGGTGTACTTACAAAGCAGTGACGCCCTTTTGCCAGTCGACAAGGCCTTTCTGGACGCTTCTCAAAGGTGTTGCGAACTCGATCTGTCTCGCGCGCAATGTCCTACCGTGGCAACTGAGAAGCGAAGACACCCACAGCAGATCGAACTCGAGATGAACGCTGCGCTCCATGTGTTTACCGAGGTACATGATAAGCTTGTCGATGTACACAAGCGGCAGCTGCTTCACCAGCAGCTTGATCTCAGCAGGTGGTGTGCTGGTGTAGACAGTTTCGATCATCTTCTCGTCGTTCAAACGGAAAGCCATGACAAGCGCCACGAGGTAATCACCTGACTTGACCTTCTTCAAGACACTCTCAGGCGTGAGCTCGATATCCAGATCGAATGGATCGAACAAGACGCTTTCGTCGAGCGAGTAGACGATCAACCCATCCGTGGATGCACCTGACCACGTGCGACCTGTTGGAGAGACCTTGACGCTCTTTGTCCGTATCTCTGGTCTGTACTTGCGTCTAGAAAGATCGCCACCTTGTGCGCCAGGCAAAGAGCGGTCGATGCGATCTTCCAGATCACTCTCGTCACCCTGTATACCGTTGCTCATGTTGGTGCCATCCTCCAACTGCATCCTGTTGTCCAAGAACTCCTGGGTACCGTCGAGCGACAAGTTGGATGATATTTGGAACTTCTTCAACGCTACACCCTCCTTGACGTCGTATAGGAGCACGTACTTGCTGTTTCCACCAGCAAGAATGTAGCTGCCATCGGCAGTGTAACACAAACTGTTGAAGCTCTTGCCTGATGAGTTGTTGCTGGCGGTGATACGATCATCCTGCTTGCGTCCACCAGAGATATCCTTACGTCCTTCTATCACACCCGTCTGCTTATCTTCCTCCAGAGACCAGAACAATATCTGTCCATCGAGCGTCGACGCAGCCAGCTCTTTACCGTCCGGTCTGAACACCACGGTCAGAGCGTCAGAGTTGAGAGAGTAAGGCTCGACAGTCCTGGCTCTTCTGAAGATATCCCAGACTCTGATGGTGCGATCCCATGAAGACGACGCCAGCTGTGCGCCACCTGGACCAAAAGACAGACCAGACACAGGTCCTTCATGACCGGACATGATATCCATCAGCTTGCCAGTCTGTACAGACCACAAGAAGATCTCGAACGTGTCAATCGATCCAGCGGCCAGAACTTCACCCGAGTCATCGACAGCCATTGAGCTGAACTGGGTTGGTGATGGTGAGGTGAATGTTTTAAAGTTTCTGTAACGTATCAAATCGTATGCTCTGACAGTACCGTCTAGAGATGCCGAGAAGAGAACCTTGCCCTGTTTAGCGAATTCGACTTGAGAGATTGCAGCGCTGTGATCACCGAATGTGACGCTACAAAAACCTGTTGCCAGATTCCATATCTTGACTTTGCCGTCGTCTCCACCCGTAGCGACTACTTGACCATCTGGTGCGTATGCTACAGTGTTCATGTCTGCGTAGTGGCCTTGCTGCTTCAACACGTAGCTCTCTGATTGCCATTCCCATACTAGCAGCTGACCGAGCTTGGATGCGCCGAACGCCAGCCATTCTCCGGATGGATTGATGTCGACAGACGTCACTTTCTCCTGCGAGATGGAAAGCGTGTGAAGGTTGGTGAACGATGGCATCTCCCACAAGCCGAATACACCGGTGTTGAATCCGACGACAAGGATTGAGGTGTTCTGGTGGAATGTGGAACATACGACTCTCGTTGCTGGGAGGTTGAAGAAGTGCTTGGCGGAGACTCCCCATCTTGTGTCAGCGACACGTCTGCTTTCGTCGACGCTATCGTCGCTATCACTGCTGCTTCCACTATCGCTGTCTTCGTCGCTCGAATCGTCGTCCTCGCTCTGCTTCGCGGTCCAGACGAAGACGGCGCCGTCTCTAGAAACGGTGTAAATAGATTTGCTGTCCTTAGAGAAGTACGCGTCTATGACTCTGTCCTTGTGTCCTGAGAGTGTCTTTGGTCTGTATCCGGGTAGGCTGTCTAGGGTGTACAGTCTCGCTGTCATGTCGTAGCTGCAGCTAATGAGGTACTTGGAGCATGGTGACCAAGTGATGGAGTTGACGGTGTCGAATTGGCCTGTGTAAGTCCTGTAGAGCTCCATTGGTGCGAATTCTCTGATGAGAAAGGCTGGCGACTTCCAGACTTGGATGTGATTGCCGTGTGTGACAGCGATGAACTTGCCGTCTGGAGAGAACTGTATGTCTCTCACTGGCTTCTTGAAGTTGTGATGATGAAGAACTGTACGGCGTTTGGCGTTGATGAGGAGAGCTCTGCCGTCTAGAAATGGCATGAGTGATTGATTAATGCAAGAAGTGCGCTACCCACCGTCATCTACAGTCACCAGGATTCTGCCATCCGGGCTGAGAGCGATTCTAGCGATATTCTTCGCGTTCTCGCATGGGTAAGTGAAGGACTGGTTGCTGGAAGGTGTAAGCGTGGCTGTAGAGGATAACGATGCACCCACTTGACCAAATCAAAGCTGCTGACTCTGTTGCCGACTGGGCTCAGGACAGAGTTGCCATCTCCCGAGAAGACGACGTTCCCCTGTCTGTAGACAGTGCCGCACAGGTTTGAGAACTGCAGCGGCGTCAGCAGAGTCCCTGCAGCAGCCGCACTCTCTCACCTCGAAATTGCTCATCGAAGTGAGATAACAACAGAGATTTGGCAGCGGGAGTGGTATGTAACAGATTGTGTTCAAAGATCTGCGTAGTAAGGCTAATATGTGTTCTCTGCTTTGTTCACAGCTCTACAATTCCTCAATCTCTTCCTCGCAGGTGCAACAGTGCAAGCTACTGCCGACATCGAATTTGTGAGCAGAGACCAAGCTACCAAGGAAGAGCTGGCTCATCAATTCAGTAGTACTAGCGATATGGCTGCAGCCAAAACGAATAGCTCAGAGACCCATACACCTCCGCTTGCCTTGGAAGAGAGTTGAGCATGAATGTGAAGCTGCAGACACAGGCCAGCGCCTGAAGTTGTTCATCGAGGATGAGCTCAGCAGAGCGCTGCATAAGATCAGGCATCTTGAGAAGCAGCGTCAGCATCTTGAGGAGCAGCGTCTACATAGGCGAGTAGCCGCCTGAGTCGTATTGGCCAGTACCGACACCCAAGCTTAGCTTAGCTTAGCCCAGCTTCACTTGTTAAGATACCAGCCATGAAATCAATTATATCACTCAACAAACGCAGTGTGGCTGTGTATTACCAGCAAGTAAAGCAAATGTATAATTCCTCGTTGAATCCATCGTGTATTGTTTAAATCTATCACCGCAATCGCAGACTGAATTATCTTATCTATGACGTGCTAAACAAAGTGCAGTCACAAATCCAATGCTCATCGTGGACTAGACACGCTGGCAACTGCCAATAAAGCTGGCTAGTCTCCCTAGCCGTAATCGCCGACCACTTCCAACACGCTCCATCCGACCCGCACTCTCTTGAACCACCACCGCGATGAGCATGAAGGAGAAGGTGCTCAATGTGTTAATATTCATAACAACGACGCTCGCGATGTATGCCTTGTTCGCGTACATGAGCGAAACGCTCCACGATTCGCAAGTAACGCAAGTATCGTCGCAAGTACCCTCGCGATCAATACAGTGGGGAGACTTCAATTTCCTGCATACAACAGACACGCACGGTGAGGCTTTACCTATCTATAGCGACTTTCTAAAGCCAGCTCATCAGGCTGGCTGGCCGGACACCGCAAGCGCAGCTATCCGGAGCTGAACGGCAGTGGGGATTGGGGGGACTATGCGTCGTTCGTAGACCGGATGCGTTCGACAGCTGAGAATAGGGGTGTGGAGCTGTTTGTGGTCGACAGCGGTGATCTGCATGACGGTAGTGGACTGTCTGACGCGTATAAGCGAGGTGGTGGGTGAGACTGTGACAAGGAGAGTCTCGCTCAAATCACCCCTTCCTAGATGTCAACGGCCATCAGACTAACGCTATCTTCGCTATGCTCGATATCGATGTCCTCACTATCGGTAACCACGGTCTGTACGACGCGGACGTGACGCTCGATATCTACAAACACTTTGTACCTAAATGGTGCGTTATAAAGTGTTGCAGGGAGTGCTCTAGCTCACTTAGAGTACTAGGAACAAGCGGTACCTCACTTCGAACACCTTCATCAAGGATCCAGACGCGGATGCTGATGTAGCTGAGCTTATACCGATCGGAGGTGAGTGATTTGCGTTCTTAACGTCACAAAAGCACACTTGTTGACTCGTCGGTGTAGAGAAATACCGCAAATTCACAACAGCACTCGGCAACAAAGTCACTGCATTCGGAGTCATGTTTGTGCGTTGCTGTTTCCTCACACTGCGACACCCTCCAACAACGAACAGGACTTCCCTTGGCCTAATTGGAGAGCGCACGTGCAGCCTATTGAGGACATGGGTGGGTTGTGTCGCGGAATTGAATTCATCATGCCTAACACAGCCCAGTGAAGGAGCCGTGGTTCGACGAAGCTACCGAAGAAGCGCCTGAGTTGTGAGGGGGTGAGACTATCGCAGCATACACAGCGCTAACGCGCATCTCGTCAGTTTCCTAATCGCCGCGCACATGGCGATCAACGATGCGAAATGGAGTGTATTAATCGACGCCCTCAAGTCGAAACACCCACACACGCCGGTGATCAGTTTCGGTGGACACCAGCACATCCGTGACTGCGTGTTTAACTATGCAGATGAGCGGGATGTGCGCATGGCCAGCGGACGGTTCCTAGAGACGGTGGGATGGATGGGTGAGTGCAAACTATCATCAAAGCTGAACCACGACGCTTACTTTTCTGTGACAAAAGGCGTCAACATCACGCACGACGGTCAGATAGAAGTGGGGCGTCGGTATCTCGACGCGACGCCACAAGGCTATGCGTGGCATCTCGGTATCAGGCAGCGCGATGTACTGACGCATCAGGGGAAGCGTATCAAGAAGGAGATCAGCAAGCTGTGGCACAGGTTCAACCTCGGTAAGCGTGTCGGGTATATTGACAGAGATCTGTACCAGAACCGCGTACCTGCGTCACATCCTGATTCGCTGACTCGGTGGATGAGGGACAGCGTTCTGCCAACGATCAGCGCCAGCGATCGCGATGGTGTACCGAAGTGAGTTGGGCGCATTGCTTACACAAGAGACACCCACTCACATGCAACAGACTCGTCCTCATGAATTCTGGCGCTATTCGCTTCGATTTGTATCAGGGCGAAGTGACTAAGAATGACATGTACACGGCGTTCCCGTTCAAGAATACACTGCCGTATGTGCGAGGTGAGTGTACTCATTACTTCCTCTCGCTCCCATTCACTAATGTCACATTTAGACGTGCCGTACCCTGTTGCCAAGGGTCTCCTGCACACGCTTAACAACTTGCCGGGACATCCCTTCGCAGCGTACAGCGCAGGAGGCGCTGTTGATAGCGCCCGCTCTACCAGCCCATCTGTTGGCTATGTGAGTGCTGGAGCAGTACCTGGTGTTTGTTCGTTGACGATGACGACTAGGTGACCAACGATACTTGTCCGGGCATACCTGACGACACGGATCACACCCCGCTACCATACTACGACCAACCGCCGTGCTTCTCGACTGAGTTGGAGGGATTGGACGATGACGCGCTTGTCGATGTAGTGTTTTTATCCTTGTGGGTGTCTACCGTGTCGTAGACGTCCAATTCACTCACCCATCACAGCCTGCAGCCATCTATCGAGAAAGCGCTGCACATACTCACTCCACACGTACAGTACACAATCGAGGAGACATACACAAGTCATACAATCAGGGAAGTGGTAGAAGAGTACCTGCTTACGTCTTCCTCTTCTACTCATTAGTTGGCATGCTAGTGGCCGCCCTGTTCGATGTGCCCAGCGCTGCCGTCTTGTCACTCGGTTTGAACATGGATGTCGTCGTCTTAGTCTGCGTGTAGAAATTGATACCCTGTTCGCCATAGAAGCTGTTCTCGCCCGCGAAGCTAGCCTTGTTGCCCGACCACGAGAAGAAGGGAAGGGGGACAGGGAGTGGGATGTTGACGCCGATCTGTCCAGGTTCACTTAGCGTCTCGAACCGCCTAGCGGCGGAGCCTGATTCTGTGAATATGGATGCACCGTTACCGTATTTGTTTCTGTTCACTATTTCTATAGCTTCGTCGAGGGTCTCAGCCTGCACGAGGAGCAGGACAGGGCCGAAGACTTCTTTGTGGTAGATATCGATATCTGTGGACGGGATGTTGATGAGCGTTGGGCCTACAAAGTTGCCTTGCTCGTAACCTTCGACGGTGACATTAGAGCCGTCTAGCAGCACCTCAGCGCCCTGCTGCTTCGACTCGCTGATGAGTTTCAGAATACGTGTCTTGGATTCAGGTGAGATGACAGGACCCATATCGACGCCTTCATCGAAGCCATTACCGATCTTGAAAGAAGATGCCCTATTCACGAGGTCTGGGATCCACTCGCGCGCTTCACCGACGAGGACGGCGACTGAGAGTGCCATGCATCTCTGACCGGCAGCGCCGAACGCGGCGCCAAGGACAGCGCTGATGGCTGCATCCTTGGAAGCGTCAGGGAGGAGCACTGCATGGTTCTTAGCACCCATATTCGCTTGCACGCGCTTGCCATGCTTCGTGGCGTTATCGTAGACGTGTTTTCCAGCCACATCACCGCCGACGAAACTGACTGCTTTAATGTCATCATGCGTGGTTAGGGTGTTAACTACCGTGTCAGTACCGTGAACGAGGTTAAGTACACCGTCGGGGAGGCCAGACTCAGAGGCGAGTTCAGCAAGGAGGAGTGACGCCATCGGTGTGCGCTGTGATGGCTTAAGCAGTAATGTGTTTCCAGTCGCTATCGCGAGCGGTAATGACCAGTTGGGAATCATGGATGGGAAGTTGCTTGGTGCGATCATGGCACATGGACCAAGAGGTAATTTGCGTGTGGAAGTATCGATATGTTCGGATACTTGGAGGAATTGACCCATTAGAGTTGTAGGTATTGAGGCTGCGTAATCTACCACTTGCAAGCCGCGGAATACGTCTGCTTTGGCGTCTGACCATGTTTTACCTTGTTCGAGCGTGATCACCGTGGCTAGGTCATCCATGTGCTGGCGTATCAGGTGCTGGAAATTGAGAATGAACTTCTGGCGTGTGAGGATGGAGGATTCGCGCCATGATTTGAATGCAGCGGATGAGGATTGTATGCTGTGTGCGACTTCGTCAGCAGTGGATTCTGGAGTGAGAGAGAGGAGTTTGTTGGTAGACTAAGGAGTATTAACAAGTATTCTATTAAAGACACTCATCGCCCACGGGATCTTTGACAGAATGGAAAGTGCTTGTCTTTGATTTGGAAAAGTTGCCGTGGATGTAATTGGGGATGGAGTCGTTGGAGAGTGCTTTAAGTGCTCGCCAGTCCTTTCTATTGAGGTATTTCGAGTACAGGCTCATGGTTGGAGTGCAAGGAATAGCTCGGTAATAGCCGAGGTCAAGTGCAGGGCTTAGATAAGACGAATAAAGGAAAAAGCCAATTCTAATCATTACAACACAAAGGACAGACTCAGTGGTGCTTCTGCTCAATCTTGAACTCTGGGTTGTCGAACAGCTGCCTCTCGTTGTACTCGGTGGTGACTTGCTCGATTCTGTCAGTCAGGTAGCGCTGCTGGGCTGGGTCCTCTTCTGACCACTGCTCGGCTGGCAGGTCCTTGTGCTGGATCGACTGGTTGATCGCCCTTCTCAGTCTCCAGGCTCTGTCGTACTCCTCCCTTGGTGAGAGACGGCCGAGGGCCTACGAGAGGTGTTAGAATGAGTGTCACGTGACTATCAGCCATCCCACCTTCTGCATCTGATCATTCTCTTCTTGGATGAGATCGTCGTCTAAGCGTGCGTCAGTTGTGGCGAATGAGAGTGCAGGGAATAGACCGACATCTCAAACCGACTTGCTTGAATCCAGCGAGACTGTAGTAACTCGTAAGGAATAATTCTCTATCAATTTACTAACCAACTCACTTCAAGTATCCCTTTGCGAATGGCTCCAGTGTTTTTCTGAGGCCACCCTTGATGTACGGAGCAAGACTATAGCGATGCGTCAATAGAGTCCTTCTATACAGCGTCCTATTAACCTCAATTTTAATGGATTTACCATCTTTTAATTGCTAGTGTTGGCGAGTCAAGTACAAGTTGGTTCTCAGTCCGGTACCAACGATAAAAAAACCAGCGCAATGGGAAATACCTGGAATAGAATTACTTCAAATTTAATATCCTCAACAGCGCTCATCTTCGTCGTCATCTACGCTCTCATCTCCCGCTTCTATCTCTACCTCACTACTCCATCCACGCCATCCAAGCGCAGGGAATGGGATGACTACAAGAAGTACAAGAACGAGCTCATCACTCCCGACACAAAGTACTACGCCAACCAGATCGGTTTCGATATCGTCCACCAGCGAATATACACCCAAGATGGCTACGAATTGATGGTAAACAAGGTCATAAACCCTGCTAAGAAAGACAACGACAACTTATACCCCATTCTCATCTTACACGGCTTATTCCAATCCTCTGGGTCGTTCATCACCTCAGAAGAACGCAGTCTCGCATTCTGGCTCTCCACCATGGGCGACTACCAGGTGTACTTGGGCAACACTAGGGGTGTGTATAACACGGGTCACAAGCATCTCAAGAAGAATGATCCCAAGTTCTGGGACTACACAATTGAGGACTTGGCCGAGCAAGATTTGCCGTGTTTGATCGACCACGTCAAGGAGGACAGCAACTCGCCCCACTTGTCTTTCATAGGACACTCGCAAGGTAATGGATTAGCCTTCATGTCTCTCAGTCTCGACTACTGTCCACACCTCTCCAACTCGATAAGCAGTTTCATCGCACTCGCGCCAGCAGTGTACGCGGGACCGCTAACAACTGGATTCCCCTTCACCGCTATCAAAGACCTCGACTGGAAAGGCTGGAGGGTCATATTCGGTGATCTTGACTTCATACCACTCATGACACTGGCATTCAACTACACGCCTAAACGCGCATTCGCGTTACTCGGGTATCAGATGTTCGCATTCCTGTTCAGCTGGACAGACAAGAACTGGCTCAATCGCCGCAAAGCCAAGATGTTCAGATTCACGCCTTCGCCCGTATCCTCCAAGAGCGTGCACTGGTGGGCTGGCAAAGATGGATTCTCGACTAGAGGGTGTACGCTGGAGACTAGCAAAGAGCGCTGGTTCAGTAGCGGTGAAGAGACTGATAAAAGTGGTATCAAAATACCAAAATTCCCTCCACTCAGTCTGTACGTCGGAACGGATGATAAGCTGGTACTCGTGGAACCCCTCCTAGAACGACTCAAGACACACGAGAACATCAAATTGCGCAGAGTGGACTACTTCGATGGCGGTGAACACTGCGATTTCTTTTGGGCGGCTGATGCGGTAGAGATATGCTTTCACAAGATATTGCAAGATATACAACTCGGCGTTGAGGACATGCAATAGACTCTTTATACTGTAATTTGTATTTATACCTCGTTTGTACTCTACCATCATCATCATCATGAGTAAACCGAGTGGATTTAAGAGAGTGGAATTGGTCAGAGACGATGGAGATACGCACGCTATATACGTGAAGCAGCACACGAGCCAATCAGCCGAGACTGCAGATTCTGCGTCCACGCATGACAGGACAGTCTTTGTGACGCATCTGCCGATTGATCTGAACGACGAAGACATACGAAACACATTCAATAGCGTAGTCAGCGTAGAGAGTATTTCCAGATCACGTCTCGCGCTCGCGCACACCGAGTACCCGTCCGGGCTCGACAGCGATAGCGAGGGGTACATCAACCACTACAGAAACCCTAACAGGAATGTACACATGGTGTTGAAGAGTAGCAGTGACTTGAAGAAACTTCTTAAGTGCGCTCAAATTACTATACACTCGCACTCTATCAACACTTCTTCATCGTTACTACAGCTTTACAAATCATCACGACCTGCCCACTCAGCCGTTAAGGACTTCACTAACAATTTCATGAAGCAGTTCGAGGCTGATGCGCTCGCTGAGAAGCACAGACAGATCTCGAATGAGAAGGAGGCGCAGATGGAAGACGATGGTTTCACACTCGTTGAAAGAGGTGGCAAGCATGGTCGCGCTGCGAATGAGGCAGGTGTGCAAGTAGCATCGAAGCTCTTTAATGGTGGTGTAGTGGACGAGGATAGCGCAGAGTACAGACGCAAGAAGAGGAAGTTCAATCAACCTCTAGACGATTTCTACAGGTGGCAGCGACGTGAGAGAAAGCGGGAGGATCTCGCTAACCTGCGACTGAAGTTCGAGAACGACAAGAAGAGAGTAGACGAATTCAAGCAGCATAGGAGGTACAAGCCATACTAGACTAAGGAGTATAAGCTAATTCATATTCTATTTTACACAAACTAGTACTGCTGAGATAGATAATTATATAGACGGGTTATTGTGAGAGAGACTTGTGTTACGATCCATTCCAAAAATTCACGTCGATCACTGATTAGCTCATGACATCTTCTTCCTCGCCATTAGCGAATCTGAGGTAGAAGTTGACGAGGACAGCAGAGAGCAAGCAGAAGCACAAGATGGTAGGACCCAGTCTGTCATCGTAAGGACCAGTGCCTCTCTTTCTAATAGCGGATGCTCTCCAATGATAAGTGACGAGAGCGTATACCATGATAAGCATAGCAACGAAGCTGAACATTCCAGCAGAGATTTTGCCGACCTTGTCACCGAAATTGAGCAATCCGATAGCGAGACCGCCTAGGATGACAGCGAAATGCAGCCAACTAAGGAAGCTGTGAGTGGGGTTAATAAGAGAAGGGTTCTATAGAGTGCTTGAATGCGTCACTCACGTTCTCTCATTCGCAAAGAACACCTAAAAAGAGAAGCACATCTTAATCCGTACACTTGACTCGGAAACGCAAGTGAACTCACCTTGGGTTCAACGCGCACTGGGAGTGCTATCCTCTTGTTCGAAGTGCGCTGTAGCAGTGGCTGTGTGGACATGACTGCTGTTTTTTTAAGTAAATACAAATTTCGACGATGAACGTTGTCCTTGAAAGATAAATGCCGTAATGCGCTCAAAAGTAATGGTTCCACCGCTACAGCCAAAAGGCACCAAATAATAAATCATGAATATCCGTCCAGCGACGCCGTATGATTTGACTGGGATGCAGAACACCAATCTTATGAATTTGGTGGGTCCTGGCGGTGTCTTTATAGCTCAATTCTCATTCCCTTATCTACAGCCTGAAAACTATCAAATCAAATACTGTGAGCGGAGAAATAGCAAATAGCTTCATTAGTCACACCCTTACACACACCCTTACAGACCTCTACCACGCCCTCACTTGGCCTCAGCTATCGTACGTCGCCGAAGACCACAAGGGGCGGATCGTTGGCTATATTTTGGGCAAGATGTGAGCGAGGAGTGTGGCATACGATTACTCATCTCACAAAATACCACCAGGAACGACGACATGGACAGCAAACCAGGTCAATTACCCAACGGTCATGTCACTTCCATCTCTGTGCTGAGATCGTACAGGAGACTAGGATTGGCGCAGAAGCTGATGACACAATCTCAGATCGCAATGAGGGATACCTACAACGCCGCCTACGTTAGTCTCCACGTACGTAAGACTAACAGAGCAGCCATCGGTCTCTACAGAGACACCCTCGGTTTCGAGGTGTGGGAGGTCGAGAGAGGCTACTACGCCGACAAGGAGGATGCATTGGGTGAGGTGTAGCTATGTCTCCGATGCACACTACTAACACACCAAGGCATGAGACTCTGGCTCGACCAGGACGCCAAAGCGAGGGAAGAAGCCAAGAAGGCATAATCTCATTGAGTGAGCACACCGCCCGCAACACGCACAAAATAGCACTAGAATATATATATCTCTGCATTTGCTTGTAAGAATTTCATACAACAGAATAACATACGTCTCATTGATTGATAACTAAACGTTTTAATGCCAGGGGTGGTGTGTGCCTTGTGGATTGTAAGGCGTTGTCGCAACTACAGGTGGTGAAAATGGTGGTATTGTCGCTGTAGGTGATGCAATATATGTCGTCGATCCTGTGAATGCAGAGGCAGATGGTGATGTAACAGCAGCAGCAGGCTGTGTTTGTTGTTGTGGTGGTCCCCTCACTTGATACGATGGATTAGCAGGTGTATTACTGCCATTGTTGTTACCGCTATTCGCAGGCGGTCTCCAATTCAACCTCCTGCCCTCATTATAGATATCGTCCAACACATCCTCCAGTCTGCCATCCTTCTCGAACGCGCTGTACATCTTATACAGCAGCAATGCAGCTCGCGCGTCTTCGATCGAGTCGTGCGTGTCCAGTTGTATGTCCTGCTTGAGAAGGAACCAGCTAAGGAACCTCAGCGAGAGTTTCCTGTGACTATCCTTTTTCTGGTACAGTGCCACTGTATCTATGATCTGGTTCTTCGGTACGAAGAGGTTGATGATGCGGAAATCTTGCGATAGGCCGTGCCCTATAAAGATACAACCCATATCCACCAGCAGGCGCAGTTTCCGGTACGCTGCTTTGAGTGGCACGAGTGTATGTCTCGATGTACTTGGCTCCAAATCGCCGTGCATAATGCCCGAGAATTCTGTAAGGTAGTCGATCACCGGCTCGCTCGTGTGAATGTAGTCATCTATGAACGGCTTCTGTTCCAGTCTTCCTTCACCTCTCAGTACTGATACCCTAGCCAGGGAGAGTTTCGAGGGTTTGATCACTGATCGCGAGCCGTCGGACCGGAACTCTATCTCTTCCCTGTCCATCGAAACGAACTCGGCATCTATCGCGACAAGCGAGCCAGGCGCGGGTAGCTCATCTTCGCTCAGCACCTCATGCTTGATCATGCTTGGATCTCTATTCCTGGTCGGTTGTCAGACAATGTCCCTTCGCAGTAGATCCCTCACGTACCACGATATAGACAGATCATGACACAGTATACTTGGATCAATCTGCTGGTTCAATGCTGCGTAGTTGATATAGCTGTCGATGTCCACTTTCTCGTAGTACACGACGCAAGGAATCTTGAGCTGCTGTTAACTAAATTACATGTAAAGACTGCAACCCACCTTCCAATCGCTAAACGAGAGCGCTTCAGCTTGGCTGACGTTGCGTACGAGGAAGTCGTTGAAGATGTACCAAGGGCTCTTGGTGGTATCTGTCATCTCATCTTGCGAGACTATATTGGGCGTTAGCGATGAAATCTTCAATTTCAAAGAACACCCACTTCTGACAATAGACACGAGATGATTTGATTCAGCGTCTGGATGAATCTGGGCGACAACAGCCTGTGAACAATCTCGTCAGCGATATCAGCAAGCCATACGTACTACCTACCTTCAAGCTATACAGGCCCATATCAGCAGTGAAAGCGTTCTCGTCAGTGACGACATGAATCTGATCCTGTACTCTCTTGATGCCGAACAGCAATGGCAAGAAATGATCAGGCGCAGGTGTGTACGGGGACTGGCCTGGTGGTCTAGCCGGCTTGAGCCAAATATCGAGGTTCTCTTTCGAGTGTACGCCGGCATTGATGGACAAGACGGCAGGGAACTGTGTGTCGAATGTGGACACGATGCGGCGCGAATGAAGAGGTACGAACTGTTTGGTGACAGGACATACGTGTTTAGTGAGTGATTCGCGAATGATAGATGCGCACAGTATAGAGTTGAAATCGACGGGTAGGGGTGCTTCGTTCGAGAGAGTTTTGCGAGGATACATGAGTTCAATTACGTGCGTCACTCCTTTCCTGACTGAGCGGGATCCGCAGCCATCTGTGCACATAGATACGGATATGGACTCGATGCCGAGGAGTTGTGATATTGGACTCATATTCCCGTTGTTGCAGATCTGCGGACACGGCTGGAATGTCCAACTCTCCACTGACATCTGCTCAAGTAGGAAGCGATTGAAACTCTGTATCATGTTCCCGTAAGCTGCCGATCCATTACTTTTTGCGTCTGTGTCCAGTATGCCTAATGCCTTGGCTTGCGGGAAACTAGTGAGAGCTCTGGCGAAATTTGTAGACTGGCAATTAACGCCATTTCCATTCTCCAGCATCCTGAATAAGAAACCTGACTCAGTGAGCAAGCAATTATCCTTCAAGTCAGGTAAAGTGGTCTGAGACGTCGCTACAGCTCTGATGGGTTTGATGTGATGCAGTATCTGCAGCAGAGCATTCGTGTACGAGTTTGCTATGTGTGTCTCTAAACCTGAGTAAGGCGTTTTATTGTAGAACCCGAAATCGAAATCCTCTATACCGAATTTCGAATACTTGATCTCAACCTTACGGTAATGTTTTGGCATGACTGCGGTAGCGGTATCATCGGCATCTCCCTCCAAGCTCTCCGCTTGAGTTTGTAGTCGACTTTGTTGATCATCTACGCTGCCATTTTTCATTTTTTCTCTGATTTGCTCAGAGATGAACTTGGGCTCGTCTGACTTGCGCCCTCCTATCCTGTTCCTGCCGCTCCTTCCTGCTTTGCGTGAAGGTGTCACATTGCGCTTGCCTTTGTTCTCTGGTGGATTTTGTGCATGGGCAGGGAACATGTCGGTGCGCAGTGTCTTTGTAACAGATGCAGGGATCGGTACTGGTGGGTTGAACATGGGTGAGGAGTCTGGCAGAGGCATGTGCAGCGGCATGGAAGACAGCAGAGGCGTGTCGTAGTAGGGCAAGCCTATGCTGTTAAGCGGTGTCCTGTCATCCCAATCGATGCGCGGTGGAGTCTGGATCTCTGAAGGCCAGTCGAGTTCAATACCTTCAAACGCGTTGAATTGCTCAGGCTGGCCTTGTTCGAGATCGGTCCAGACGTGAATAGAGCCCTCTGCATCACCGAATGCGAGGTGATTACCTGAAGTCGACACCGCCATTGAAGTCACATAAGACGAGATGTCCATCATGTGGTACGTGCCCGTCGAAGTGCTGAGATCGGTGACATGGAATTGACCTTGTATGTCAGATATGAAAACGGAGGTGGATAGGCGTGGATGCATTTTGACGAACGACGGTCCACTAGGGAAGGATACTGGAGGTAATGGACGCATCATTCTTGCGTCGTAAACTTTAACGAGGGGTTCTGGAACCACTCTGCCAAAGCGCGTCGTGCATCCCCAACTGAGAAGAATGTTGCCAGTAGACTCAATACCAAGTAAGCCATCTTTGTGGGGCTGTATGTGTTGCATCGCGGCTTTCGATACTCGCGTGTCTCTGATTTGGACATTGCCGCTGACATCACCGCAGACGACAGAAGAGCGCGGGCCAGGTTTGAGGAAGCGAATGGGTTCAGGTACTTCAATCTGAGATGTGTAAGGTGATGAGGATATGTGACGATGGTAGTGAGCTCACCTTCCTGACTAAACTGCCAGAATTAGTGTTAAGGACGAGGAGATCGAGTTGATTTCCACCAGCAACGACCTCAGACGATCCGGGAGACATAGACATAGCTTCCAGACTTGATCGAGGTTCCTGTACCATCCATTTCCCAATAGCAGATCTCTTTGTGCCTTTGACGCCGTTAGCACCAAGTGTAACGATACCCCTATCGTCCAAGCAGAGTTCCTTAACAGGGCTGTTCCTGTGCGCCGTGAAGGACGTGTATCTCTGTCCATCAAGCCCGTACAAAGAGCAAACTTGTCCGTGTGAGTTTCCACTCCATATGAGTTCAGTGTATGGATCGAAACTGAGACTGGTGATTGGGGACGGTACGGTTGTGTATCCAGGTAGAATCGTCCTCGGTTGCCAATTCGCAGCCATTTACAGCGCGGGTTCTACTTGGTCGTCGAGGTGCGAGAATCTCGATACGGAGTGATGGAAATAAAGGAGAAGAACAGAGCGGCGTATGAAACGAAAGAGGAGGGAGTGCTAGCGTATAGAATAGGTAACAGAGTGTTGCATTTGGCTCAGGATCTCAGTGGTGACGATACTACCGGGAGCACGCTGTGGTTGAGTGCGCAGGTACTGGCTGCGTATGTGCAGCAGAATGGACTGAGGGATCGTAATAAAGGTAGACGCAAGTGCTTGGAACTCGGCAGCGGTGTTGGATTGGTTGGGTGGGTGATGTTGCTATGACGAGATGTGGCTTTGAATTGGCTAACTCATCTACAGTCTTGCACTGGCTGGTGACGACACCAACGACGTTCTTCTCACCGACGTCGATAAAGTCGTGGATCGCGTTTTGCTTCCGAATGTCGAGATGAACGGGCACAGGAACGCGCAAGTTGGGGTGCTGGACTGGCATACAGACGCAGACAGTGTGGACTGGAAGGGTATGGGGATGGTGGATGGATCAGGAGCCATTGAGCCGCCGTTTGATTTGGTGAGTGGAGATGTCAGCGATAAGCGAGGACGTGGCTCATTATCCGCCTCACAGATCGTCTCAACCGATACACTGTACGAGCGCACTCTCACGCCTCTGCTGCTGCAGCATATCCACTATCATCTCGATCGAAACGCTCACTGCAAGGCGCTGATCGGTCTGGAGCGTAGGGATTCCACTTTGATAGATGAAGCGTTGTCAATGATGGCAGAGATGGGTTTGAAAGTGCAGCAAATCGCACACGAGTCGTTGTCGCGCGCAGTTCGAGATGAGTATGGATGGGAAGATGACGAGATGTGGTCAGGCTGTGAGGTGTACAAGCTAACGAAGTCGAGTAAACGAGTGAGGAAGTGATCTTGGTACTTTTGGCTCTATCTTCTCCTTATCAATTACCACCATGTCCTTCTCGTTTGGATTTCAACTGGATGAAGAGAGCTCGAATGTTGTGGGTTGAATGCGTAGAAATGTGATGACGCAACTCACTGGCTTATTTGATAGACACTCAATAGCTCCACCGTCGATAGCAGCACACAAGTCGATTGGCAGGAATGGACGGATGTAGCGTTAGATGATCTGGTGAGTAGACAAAGCGCATATGTACGTACACCGACTAACGAAACACCAGATCAGCTGTCTCCCACCCGCCCTCTCATACTCTTCGATCGACATTCCGTGCTCATCCACACAACCGTTGCAACCAATCGCACACCGAGACCTATTCGACGCCCGATTCCAGCTGATGGAGGAAGACAAAGAGCAGGGAGTTGTCAGCGGCGACAGCGATCTGATACCGGGGCGGTACGAAGGGGGGTTGAAGACGTGGGAGTGTTCTGTCGATCTTGTGCAACACCTGCACGCAACTGGGGCTGACTTTGTGAACAAGAGGGTAATGGAGGTGTGTGATAGGTTGCTATGCTGCTGTAGATAAGCTAACGCTGCTGCTGCTAAGATTGGTTGTGGAACGAGTCTGCCTTCTCTCTACGCTTATAGACAGATACTTGCGCAACCGGGCACCAAGAACTGTGTGATGCACCTCCAAGATTACAACTTGCAGACACTGCAGCTCGTCACTTTCCCGAACATGTTCCTGACGTGGTATATATCCCACTTCAGCAAGGACAGCACTGGTGAAGCGGAGATCAACGAGGAGGTTATTGCGCTATTCAAGAAGCATCTGATTGATGACAAGGTCGACTTGAAGTTCTCGTATGGTGCATGGAAGGCTCTTGATGGCGACATCAAGTACGACTACCTCCTCACAAGCGAGACTGTGTACCGGACAGAATCGATACCACCGCTAGTGCAACTCATCCAGTCAGCATCACATGATCACACAGCCACTCTCGTCGCTACGAAGGGTATATACTTTGGTGTCGGTGGAGGTGTGAGAGAATTTAGTGATTACTTGGCGTCCAATGGTCACTCGACAGACGTCGTCTGGACCAAGGAGGGAACGGGAGTATCGCGGCACATTCTCAAAGTCATTTTGTAACCAAATAGATGGAGTATTATCAGATGAATAAGTTAAGACACACGAACAAATAAAATCGAAGGAAAGGAAAGTACACAATGGTTAAAACCAGTCAGTGGCATAAGGCCCGAGAAGGTGGAAGCGAAGGAAGGAGAGATATTAATGAAATCTATAGATACGTGCGAGAAGAGTGGAGAAAGGTGGTTGGAAGAGGAGAGCGGTTAGGGGAATAGGTGCTCATTATGTACATGTGAGTACGTGGGTGAGTAGGTGGGTGAGTGAGTGAAGAAAAGAGAGACAGTTGAGTATGCGCTGGATTGTGTGTGTTGAGAGGTGTGGTCGTGTTGGATGTGTCATGTGTGTTGAGGCGTAAGTATCAACGGCAACTAACAAACTTAGTTGCTGGAAGCGTTGGACATCTTCTCGACGTCGTTCTGCTTCTTGATACCAGTCTGGCCAGACGCGTATGCGGATCTAGCTCGGATGGTTTCTCCTTTGAAGAAGAGGATGTACGGCAGAGGTACACAAACGACAGCAATAAGCGCCAGGAGTGTACACGCCCATTGATAGCCCATGCCGTTGAACATGTAGTTAGCGAAGAGTGGGAAGGACGCAGCGAACATGTTACGCATGAAACCTTGAGCAGCTACGGCAGAAGAAGAGTATTCACCGTATGAGTCCGCGAGGTAGTTGTAGACGGCCAAGAAGATGTGGTAGATACCCAAGATGATTGGCGTGAGTGAGAGGATTGGGACAATGTAGTGCACCGATCTGAATTGAGTCCATCCGTACCAGAACATACCAATAGGGAGCAAGACGGAACCGACGAGAGCACCGTAGAGTCTAGCTTCTGGGACAGGTACACCGCCGTTCTTTGCTGTCGCCTTCTGGTACATGTGATCTTGAATAAAGTTGGTTGCGAATCCGACAAAGGTACCGAAGGCGAGACTGATGTAAGGGAAACCTTGTTGACCGACGTTCCAGTCGTGGTTGTTCTCGAAGGAGAGTGGGATGACTGAGAAGAACAAGAAGATAATTCCCCAGGCGAATGAGATCCAGATGGAGAAGAAGAGGACGACAGGTTCCTTGATGAGAAGGACGAGGGCACGGGTGGAAGAGTTGTGAAGGAGAGTCTTGAACGAGTCAGCCTCGAGTTCGGATGGAGCTCTGAAGGAGTCATCGCCAGTCTCTTGTCTCATCTTCTTTGCGCGTCTGGCGAGGATGACGGAGCCACGGGTCTCCTTCAAGAGGAAGCACTCGAGGACGAGGAGGATAAAGTTGGCGATGAGCTGTACCCACTCGATCCATCTCCAGCCAATGGTGAGGTCGATCCAGCCGGAGTAGATTGGAGCAGCGATGGTACCGAAGACCTGTGTGGGGTGTTAGGAGGGAGTGTTTGAGTGTAGACTAAGGACTCACAGCAGCCCAGGTGAAGCAAGACATTGGACCAGCGCGCTCGTGGGTCTTCCAGATATCCGAGAGGGTACCACCGACCATGGTGGTACCGGCAGCACCGAAGCAGCCGGAGAAGAATCTACCGATGATGGCAGTCCAGATGTTCTGCGCGAAACCGAGTTGGAAGAAGAAGGCGACGAAGCAAGCGTAGTTGATGAGGTAGATTGGGTCTGAGGAGGTGGGGGTTAGTGGAGGTGATAGAGTAAGGGATACGCAACTCACTTCTACCGACATACTCAGACAAAGGAGCAAGGAAGAGTGGTACGATGGCGAACGAGGCGTTGAAGACAAACATGCCGACTTGGCCGACCTCGGAGCTGACGCCAAACTCGCTGGTCATGTCGTTGATGCCGACGGAGTACGCGGAGGTAGCGAGACCGATGAAGAGGGTCATGAGGCAGAGGAGGATGGTGGTGACCCATTTGCGGATGTAGGACCAGTTCTCTGGATCCTCGGGGTCGTTCTCCTCGAACCTGACGACGATGACCTTCTTCTCGGCAAAGTCGTTGTCGTCGTCGTCGGCGAGGCGTGGCTCGGAAGCGCGACGGGAGGAGGAGTCTGTCGGGTGCTCGACGTGCTTGGCTGACTTGTCCTCAGGGAAGATGGTGGTGGGAATGTTTGACTTTTTCAATCCGGACATTGTTGTTGATGATAGAGATGGAAAGTCTGGATTCAAGTTTTATATGCGACCGAGTTTGGCAAGTTGCTGTAAAAGGAAAAAGAAGTCTATTTCGCGATAAACCTTCCTTTTTTGGAATCACACTAAATTGTGAGAGTGGTGAGAGCACAAATCTTTAAATCCTTACTCCAGCTGCCCCTCCTTAAAAAACTTGGAGAAGATCTGGAGGAACGCCTGGAGATGCGTCACAACGGGTCTGTCGGCCGTGCATACTGTGCTTTCCAGGTTGTAAAACACACCACTGGAGTCCTTGGAACTGCGGGAATTCATCCATATACACTCCGTAGAGGTTTTTGGAGATATCCAGCAATTCCTAGGACCCCGAGGAGCTCTGCAACCCTGAATCCGTACCTATGAGCTCAGATCGATTTGATCTATCAATCAGTGAATCATTTAGAGATCGGCCGTGGTTGGTGTATGAGGCATATGCATATTATATTCTATACAAGTCGAAGACCCCTTACATCTGATGGGTTTTGTAGTGGCGTTGCTGCAGTGATTTCTGAGATGTGCCCAGTAGAACATGTATACAATAATACAATACACAGGAGCACTGACATGCTGTAAACACTTCTGCCACCCTCCACCTCCTCCTTATCTCGCTCTTCGGCACACACGGACGCGCCCGAGCCTCATCTCCCCGTGTAAATCTTTTAGCGCGAGATTTGTAAGCCTAGTAAACGTGGAACTCGGCAGACGTGTATCACTGATAGCCGCATGCTTGTAATCCATTCCTGCATTTGAAGCTGCCCATAGTAGCCACGCTAGCCACGCCTTCCGCCATCTCCTCTCACTCGGTATGAGGACGACAACCATGTGCGCGAGGTATGCTGCTATCAGCGGACCAATTCGGCTGGTGGTTTCAAGGCGTCCGCAATGAATGAGCTGTTTTCACGTACCAGAATGTGCTTGACATCTTGCGTAATCCGCGATATGTGGTGAATAACGCCGTATATCAAGCTAGGCAGGAATCGGGGAGTGTTATCACCCATATTAGGAATACCTCCATCCCCCGCCTATCATCCATTCCCTTTATTTCCAAATCCGTGTCTACTTTTGCCTCGTATGCAGAGACACCAGCTGTCGCACATAGCTGCATTTAGAAAGTCATGCAATACCCGATCCAGCTACCTAAATTCGTCGACTATCCGCTCCTTTCTTTCCTTAACACCAGCAACATCAAAAGCTTCCTCAAGATGAAGTTCTCAACACTCTCCCTGGCTGCCATCGTCGCCGCGACAAACGCAACTCCTCTCAATCTCCGCACTCTCTTTGGTGGCGAGGATAACAACAACAAGAAGGAGCAGCAGCACCATCAAGACAAGAAGGAGATCTACCTCCTTGGTCATACTGAACCTACCACCGAGTACAGAACCTTCAACGAGATCGACAACGTGCCGGAGCACATCAACACAGACAGCTACGCCCTCCCTGTATGCAAAGATGGCATCAAGGAGAGAAAGAACTGGGCACACCTGTCGTACGACGAGCGCAAGAACTTTGTCGACGCACTCAAGTGCATGCGCACCAAGGAATCCCTCAACCTCGACGGCTACAAAATGACCGACCGTATCGCAGACTTTATCAGGATGCACCAATGGCCCGGCAGAGACATCCACTGGGTCAGCTCATTCGCAAGTAAAATTTTCACCGTTCTACCCTAGCTAACACACATACAGTTACCGTGAGCATCGACTGAAAGGCTCTTGAACGCGCTAACAATTCTGTAGATGGCACCGTGGATTCACTATCATCTACGAGCAGCAGCTGCAAGAGTGTGGCTACGACGGGATGCTCCCATACTGGGCTTGGGAGAATGACTACGCCGACGTCACCCAGTCAGCAATCTGGGACGGAGATATGGACGCCGGATTGGGATCGTACGGTCACACCGACATGAGCAGACCACTGAACGCATCTGCTGTCGTTGACGGCGCCATGGCCAACTACGAGATTACTTACACCTACAACCACACCATCGGTAGACGTCTTCGTAGCAACTTTACTCCAGACGGCCCTAACATTGCTGGCGAGTACTTCGAGCGTGGCAGATCACCAGAGTGGATCAAGTACTACCACTCATTCGACAACTACCTCAACTTCTCGACTCTCCTTGAAGGATACGACCCACTCGACCCACGCGCATTCATGGGTCCAAGCACCCACGGCTCTGCTCACTTGTTGACTGGTGGTGATATGGCTACTGGTGACGTCAACAACACTTCGCCAGCAGACCCACTCTTCTTCTGTGAGTAGGGTGTCGAGTGACAGAAACTTCGCTAACGCTCTACAGTGCACCACGCTAACGTTGACAGACACTGGATGGCCTGGCAACTCAGAGACAAGGAACAGAGATTGTACGCCTTCGAGGGTAACTCGCAGTACGACTTCCAGACTGGTATTAGAGCAGGTATTGCCACTGACCCTGACCTCGCCTTCTACTACGGCTCTATGCCTGGATCTAAGGGTATCGCCGCCAAGCACCTCCTCTCAGCTGAAGACTCATGGTGCTACACCTACACCGACCTCGACAAGGTTGTTCCAGAGTTCTGGGAGGCTCGTACTGATGCCTTCTCTGGCGCTGGCGTGCTGGATGAAGCCGCTGTCAACAAGTAGATGAGGCTGGCTGCAAGATATCAATACCTAATCTAATCAAGCAAATGGATCACACTCAGGAATACACAATACACATACACATACAAAAACAATGAACACACAGGATAGCTGGAACACACTGGATACTCTCACATACACTTCTTTCTAATTGTCTCGACTAATACATACTTTACTTTCTTTAGAAGTGCTGGCGTGAATAACTCAGAAGACAGTACAAACTTGATTGAATATCTTACAGATGGCAATAAATTATGTTACAAGCTTAGATTAGAAGATATCTCTGTGTTTGAGCATGACTTGGATGACTCTGTCGATAGCGCCGAGATCTACAGAGATGGTTAGCGAGGGGTGCCTGATAACGTCTGCGTCCTACAACCCACCCAATTCATCTCCAAGGGGTATACTCGTGTATTCTTGCACCGCGAATTCAGACTGAACTTTACCGATGATCTCGACAAACTTGGAATGACCGTAATCGCTTTCCTGTGAGATATAGCGTCAGTATAACGCGTAAAGAAAACACCATGTAAACACTACGACGTACTCTATTCATAGTGACAGAGATCTGTCCACCATCTGTAGATTCAAGCATTGCAACGTTCTCATTAACCTTGAGCACCTTCCCTACCAATCTTACGGTAGTACCAATAAAATTATTTAAATTTGAGCTATTCACGTAGATTGTAGATACGTCCATCTCGAGAGTTTGGCGACAAGAGAGAAATGGTGCGGGGATTGAAGGAATTCAATGAACCGTTGGAACTAATAAATGAGCGGTTATCGAATACGAGTACATATGCACAAATTGATTCTATATCCACTCAATTAAAAGAATACTCCCGCGAGGCTTCCACGATCCTTACCAAGCTCGACACGGACAGCAAAGCTGTGGATGAGCATTACAGTGGGATAAAAGCTGCGGATAAGAAGAGGAAGAGGGACGATGACGCCGTCGCTGCTGCTGCTGCTACTCCACCAGCAGCGCCTAAACCGGTCACTGCCACGTCCTCGCCCACCACAAGTACCTCTACTCCAACTGCCCAAAGTAGGTGTGGCATCTAAAGCGCAATCATATCTCAAATTCCTTATTAGATCTCACTCAAACTACTCTTAATCCATTCAGGCTAAAAATTCAAACAAATAAGGTAAGTCGGTGACTACATGCATACACCATACACATCATAACACACACAAACGCAGCCAAAAAAATCAATCGCTTTCGACCTCCCCTCTACGTCCCAGATACCCCGTCCACCGCGCACCAAACCACTGCCGCCAACAGCCAAGACTCAGGATGTCGTCAATGATGATTTCGTAGATAAGAAGCCAGCATCGCAGACGCAGATTAGTTCCTTCTACGCGTCTATAGAGCCCTACTTGCGACCACTGGGTGAGGATGACTTGATGTTTCTATCAGCCAAGGTGTGTTGCGTTTGCGTCTTCTCTGTTATAAAGATAGACACTAACGCAGGTCACATCAGGGAGACGACGTCACTCCATACACCATCCCTCCCCTCGGAAGACCTTACCTCAGCGTCTGGGAAGCTGAAGATGCCGGATTACCATTCACGTCGATAGATCCACCGACGATGCCAACGCTGGCACGACCAACGCTGACAGCGCAGGATGTCACAGATGACGGTCTGCTCAATGAGGATGTCAGTCTGGGCGTGCTGAGCGAACGTCTCGTGTCAGCACTCCTTCCTACCACCACCACCTCATCCGCTGGCAGCGCCGACGAACAACTGAAGGAGGAAGCAAAACGCGTCACAACAGCAGACACCCCAGACAGAGTCGCAGTGGGTGTGCTTGACGACGCACTGCGAAGAGAGCTCGTCAGTATCGGTATCCTGAGTGAATCTGATCTGGTAAGTGATGGTGTGTAGTCTGGCGCATTTAATTTGACACACCATAAAGGGCCCAACTCAACCGATTGACGACGAGATAAGCACACAATTGTCTCAACTGCAACATATACTCAAAGCGCAGTCACAAATGAACGCGTCGCGTCGTCTTCACTTGCTAGATCGCGCACGCGAGAGGATCGCAGCTCAGGAATACGTCCAGCTGCTCACTGATATCGAAAAGACAATAGAGGCTGGCTGGACTAAGAGACAGAAACAGTTGGCTAGAATTAAGAAAAAGAAGACTGAGAAAGCTGCTCAGATTGCTCAACAACACGCTGCTATTAACTCAGGTAAATTGCCAGCACAGTCTGGTACAAGCACTCCAACGCAACAAGCTCAGAATTCTTCCTATGCTGATATCATGTCAGATTTAGGCGATAACGTCAAGAAGGCTATCGAGTGTCGCTCTATGTTGATCAAGAACGTTGGCAAGGTCCTGATGCAGGAGAACGATATTAATCCTGGCAAGTACTTTGGTGTCCGCGAACAGGAACCTGGTGCTGTCACTGCCAATATACGAGATTCGGTGGACGTGTCTGAGAAAGAAGCAAGCATGGCTCCAGAAGAGGAGGACACTGATAGCCCTATCGTGGGAGGTGTACGACTAAGATAGCTAAAGTAGCTGAAATTGTACTCCAATGAATGCTGATATATATATTAAGATAATAATGCTATATGTACTGATTTGAAATCTAAAATCCTCCCAAGCAATCGGATTCGTCGAGTGCGACTCCCCACGTAGACTGGCTAACGAAGGAGGAGCAATCTGTAGGCTGTACGGTTGTGACAGCGCTAGTTTTTGGTTTCTTTGAACGCGTGCATTTTGAGGAGACGGTTGTAGTTTGAGGGAGGAGGAGACCTAATTGAATAGTTGTAGGGATGGATTCGGGAGTTCTGTCGTATTGTTTCTTATTCCACGTCGTAGCGATCGTAGGTGGGTTTTGACTGAATTTGACTTTCTTTGGTGGTGAGGCTGGGCGAGTAGGAGATTGAAGGCAAGTGGTAGTGTAGTAAGTTGAGTAGGAGTAATTGAGCAAGGACATTGTTTCGTAGCCTTGATCAATGATTTATTCTGAGTGTAGTCTGGGTGTCTGCTGCACCACTCCACCGTCAGCAGATCCCGGTAAGAACGTTCAGCTCAACTCACGAATTAACAAACCACGCAACGTAGTCGTTAAAAAGGCGTTTAATTATCCTCGAACATCTCGAAGTCTCTCTACTGTGGGTCTACTGGTCTTTGCTTCTTTATCTCTTTTCTTAGCTCGTCGTCGTCCGTGTCGAACAAACCTGCTCCTGCTTTAGGCGAAGAAGAAAATATTAATCGCTCAAATGGGAAATTCAACATTTTGATGCCCACGTTGCATAATCGCCGATTGAATATTTAGTAGGCTTATTTGACAGCGCATTCGCCTGCAACCCCTGTACTGAATTTGACAAGACGTCATTGAATGGCTAATGCCTCAACTTCAATTAGCCCTTGTACGATGCGGCAAATGTTTTGAGTATCAGCCGCTAGATATTTGCTTTGTGAATACACTCCCAGCGCCTTCCATCGCTGCCATATCTCACTCAGTGTTATCTCTCCTCCTATCGTCACAACAATCATGAGCGATTTTAATATCCAGCCACACGAAGCTACGGTAGGTTGATTTCCTGATAGATGGCTTCAGCCTAATTAAACATTCTCCAGACCAACGATCCATCTGGTCCAAAGAAAAACATCTACGAAGTGAGCAGCGCTTGCTAGCCACCAACCACGTAGCACCATCTAACACCTCACAGGAGCACCCTACAACGCTCAAAGGCAAGCCACCTCACGTCCCCTCCGAGGACAAGGTCAAGCAGATGGGCGAGCCACTGTCACGTGAGGAGCTCAAGAAGCGCACAGACGAGCTCAACAAGTGATGACTTATCGCCACAAGGCCACTAATGATCTTGTAATTTTATTCGACCACATGTAGAAAGATTACGATGACATCAATGACAAATGAATCCCACAATTCAGGCTGGCTGTGCGTACTTCTGCGTCCACTCCTTGCTCACCTGTATAGCCGCCTTCTCGTCAGACTTGTAATGCTCTGCCACGTCGTTCGCGAGTGGATCATCTGGGTTTGGCGCCGATAACAGCGCCTGGATTGACAGTAACACTGTTCTGATCTGCAGAGCAGGCGACCACTTGTCTATACAGCTCATAAGCGCGTCTGCAATCCCTTCTCGCACCTCACTTACCCTTCAAAATATCCAAACAGATACGACCGAGCTTGTCTATGTTTGGGTGGTAGATCTTGGTCAGGAATCTCACTCTAGGTGGCTCCATAGGATACGAGCTAGGCAGCCACAGCTCCAGGCTGAAAATGCCCTTCTCGAATGGCGACCCATCCGGTCCCTGTATTGATACGTCAAAGTATCTGATATCCTGCTCGCTGGGGCTAGCCCTGATGCCTTCATAAGCGTGTGTTAGCTGGAATATACTGCCTCAACACCTCCACTACCTTCTGGCGCATCCACTTGAAGACGCTCTGCTTCCTAAATGAGGAGATGAGATGAGCTGCGCTAACGCCATATACACATCCCAAATACCTTGAGTATACGCTTTGGTAGAGATGCCGCTGCCATGTTGGTAGTCGTGGTGATTGTTGCAGTCTGAGATGCGTATCTCGGCTTCACTCGCGACCACCAAGATCAGATCCGACGCGGATTCGAGCAGCGCTGAGGATGGGTGGCACAATAATCAACAGTGACGACAAATCGAAGATCAAGAACCAGCTCAAGCTCAACTCGCACGGTCAAAACTACAAGATCTTAACGGCGACTATAGCCCGAGTTTTCTACGCCTACCCAGATCCATCAGAGTGGAGATACACTGGATTGGCTGGTGCGCTCGCCATTGTAAAAGGCGACAGAAGCGTCAACTTCCAGCTCGTTGACTTGGAGGTGAGTAATACGTCACTCCATGACCAACTCCCGCTCAATGCGACTGTATAGGGTCGTAAAGGCGCTGTGTCATGGCAGCATGAGCTTCCCAATGAGCTTGTCTATATTATGGACCAGCCAAACTTCCACAGCTTCAACGGCGACGAGTGCATGATCGGCTTCCAGTTCTCCGCTGAGGGCGAAGCGGCTGACTTCTACCGCAAGGTGAACAAGGTGAGGAAGCAGAAGAAGCCGTCGAAGAAGGAGGAGAAGGAGAGGATGAAGAGGGATGAAGAGGAGAAAGAGAAGGCAGCTGAAGCTGAGGCGGCAGCAGCAGCGACGGCCTCAGCAGCTTTGCAAGCTCCACCCTCACCTGCGCCTTCCAAGGAGAGCAAAAAGAGCAAGCGCTTCTCTACGCGTCTCTCACTCGGCTCTTCTTCCAAAGACAAAGACAAAGACACACCAAAGGATACAACAAAGATCAACAAAAACCTCATCAGCGCGCCCAAATCTGACTCGTTCCAGCACGTCGGTCATCTGGGATTCTCCAGCGAAGGCTTCTCCATGCGCGGCATAGATCCATCCTGGCAAGCGCTGCTGGACCAGCTCAACAAGAAGGGTTTCACGCAGAAGGACATTGAGCAGCACGGCGACTTCATCAAGGAGTTCGTCGACAACAAGGGTGGGCCAGAGCAGCCCCAGCAGCCCAAGAAGAAGGCGCCGCCTCCACCCACCACTCGACGAAAACAGGCTCCAGCTTTGGACACTGGTGGTGCTGGTGCTAGCGCTGCGCCGAAACCCGCACATGCTCCTCCACCGCCACCTCCCGTCGCACCACCTGCACCACCCGCGCCGCCATCGCCAGCGCCATCTCGATCGATACCACCAGCCGCGCCAGCCAGGTCACCCGTACCGGCACCCCCTCCAGCACCACCGATACCATCTACGAAGAGCCCTGCCGCTGCTGCTGCTGCTGTACCGCCACCACCTCCCCCATCAGGTCCACCCAAACCCCCACCTGCACCAGCACCTCCGAGACCAACGCGTGAGTAGGCATCTGCTTGCTGTCGCATTTCTCTGACAGCTTCTACTAGCTCCTGCAGCAGTGCCACCACCACCACCTGCGCCTCCAGCGCCTCCTTCCGGTGAGCATTCGCATTTGCTGAGATAAACGCACAGACACTCACACTACTCGCCAGCAGGCTTACCGCCTCCACCACCGCCTCCGCCAGTACCGCCAGCTGGAGGTAAGTAGACCGCTTTGTGCGTGTTCCTTGCTGACCATCTGTTACAGGCGCACCTCCTCCTCCTCCGCCAGTGCCTCCTACCGCATCCGCTCCCGCAGCGCCGCGTGAGTACCCCCTCACCGCGCACATCCCCTCACTCACACTCCCACAGTCCCACCGGCGCAGGACGGCCGCAGCAACCTGCTTGCCAGCATACAGGGCAAGGGCGTGCACGACCTCAAGAAGACAGACGGCGCAGGCTCGGGCGTGTCACCAGGCACCGCTGCCGCTACTGGTGCTGCTGCGGGCTTAGGCGCAGGCGCTGCTGCTGCTGCTGTAGCCAGCGACGACCAGGCTGATGACTCTAACGACCTCGCTAGCTCCCTCGCACAGGCTCTCGCTACCAGGAAGGGCAACATGGGCGATAGCGACGACGAGGAGTCGGACGACGAGTGGGATTGAGACTCTGCACTGACTAGCTAGATTTTGTTGCACTTAATGCCTAGATAGATGATACTTTAGTGAGGTGCTGGATCTCTGCTGTGCTAGAACAAAAAAGAAATTTGCTAATGCATGCGTCGTTACAAGGTATAAGAACGTCCATGGCCAATCAGCCAAGCTGATCCATATATTTGATTTGGTGTTGGTATGTATCTGCTACTATGCTAAACATCTTGACGGATAGCGATCACTCTTCCTGTCTTCTGTGGGAGACCTTCGGAAGGCGCTCTGTCATCTCGCGCCACATCTTGACTGTTAAACGGAAGACTTCAACTGCAGACGTAGATTTAAAAGATTGCTCGCAACGGCTTATTGAAGTGGTGATTACTTCGGCTTTCCCACAATAAACTTCATGCTTCTTATCTGATTCGAACAGAAGCTCGCTGATCTTTCTAAGGGCTTTCATCTTGAGATCACCACCACCCTCAGTCAATTTCAACGTGTCATCGGGTAAATTTATGTCAATCTCGGCTTGCGCGTTGAAGTGTCTCTCTCCGCCTTTGCCATAGCGCTCGATGTACTGCCTGAGGTGCTCAGTCTGTTCTTGCTGGGTGGAATTTACATCCTCAAGAGCTTGTTGCATCAGAAGTAAGATGCGTTTGTTCTCGTCGAGTCTGATCGTCTCTCGCTCGATAACTCGTTCGAGGGTATCACCACATGTGTCTATCGAAAGGCGCTCGGTCTTCTCGCGCCGAATCTTGGATATTAAACGCCAGACTTCACCTGCATACGTAGATTCAACAGCTTGCTCGCAACAGCGAATGAAAACGGCGATTAAGTTGGCTTCCTCACAATAAACTTCATTCTTGTTATCTGATTCGAACACAAGCTCATTGATCTTGCTAAGGGCTTTCAACTTGAGATCAACACCACCCTCAGTCAAGTTCTTCGTGTCTTCAAATAAGTCTGTTATGTCAATCACGAGTTGCGCGTTGTCCACAAAGTGTCTCTCTCCGCCTTTGCCATAGCGCTCGATGTACTGCCTGAGGTGCTCAGTCTGTTCTTGCTGGGTGGAATTTACATCCTCAGGAGCTTGTTGCATCAGAAGTAAGATGCGTTTGTTCTCGTCGAGTCTGATAGTCTCTCGTCCGAAAACTCGTTCGAAGGTGAATTCGACATAATCGCCCGCTGCATTCTCAGCCTTGCATGATCATTAGTGTGCAATAACATTGTCAGATGAACTCACCGTAGAGTCTGGATTATCATCGTCGACTACAGCAGCGTCTGCGGTCGTGTCTGCTGACGCTTCTTCAGGTATGTTGGTGATCAGAGTGGGTGATGAAATGGCGACTGCAGTCGCGTTCGCACCAGTTGCGGCTGAGTGCAGGTCCTCTGAGCGACATACAGGGGCTTGGGTGGAGCGATCGCTGCTTTCTTGGCTTAGCTGTGGGCGAGATAAGATGCTATGAGCATGCACTCCTCATTCCACTCACGTCGTCTTCCTCGCGCTCGCGCTTCCTGGATGACATGGCTGTTGCGGCTAAAGGAGGAGAAAGAGGAGGCGATGATGCTCAAATCGAGGAACAAAAATGTCTGTGTAGTGAGCATGGCTCAGTACTTTACTTACACCATTGCTGCCAATGCAACGCGCAAAATTCACTTCATATCTCTCTCCCTCTCAGCTCACGGCTTAGTCGTAGCTTCGAATAAAGCAAGCGAGGTAGCAGGAACTGAACTAGCTTGCTGTGAGTAACGCATGTACCGTTCATGTGCCGGCCATCGCCCTCGTGAAATTTTGTTTTGTCGCCATCCACCCGTAGAGCTCCAACTGCTTGAGAAATGCATGTTAAAACTACAACTGCTAAGCAACAGCACTACCTTATACTGCCTAGCTTACTCTCAGCAGCGCTAGACGATTGCACGACCTGCTGCTATCGTCAATGACATCATCCTAGTCGTGCAACTCTGCCGATTCAGCAGCTTCGGTCAGCCTGAAATAACTGGAGCATCTCAGGAGGAGTAGGACGATGAGTGGAACTGAGCCACTACTCTGACTAGCTAGATTTTGTTGCACTTAATGCCTAGATAGATGATACTTTAGTGAGGTGCTGGAGCTCTGTTGTGCTGATGTAGAAAAGTGAAACTAGCTAATACATGTGTCGTTACAAGGTATAAGAACGTCCAAGGCCAATCAGCCAAGCTGATCCTTCTGATATTGATTGTGTGTTGGTATTTGCTGTTACCATGCTACTATGCTAAGTCTTGAAGAGTAGGCGATTGCGCGTACGTCGAAGTGATGACACGGACTTGTCCGAGCAACTTCGCATATTCCTCTGACGCTTTAGTGAGGAGACTCAAATTCCTCCCCAGGTGTTTTACAATTGCGCCACAGATCTCTTTCTTCTTATCCTTGTTCTCTTCAGCAGTTAAATGCTCAAACAAGACCGGATTTTCAACGAGCTCGGACAAGACTGGCTTTACTTCGTTGATAGCGTCGTACTGACGACGCTCAGAGTCCCTCAACTTGACGCAGAGTGCTTCGACTGGAAGAACGACCTCGTTCATGATGCGTTTCGTGTTCTGGAATGTAATAACAAGGGACTGGTCGATCGTGTACGGGGAGTTGGGCCTGATGGGTCTGTTACCGTGATTTCTCCCTTCTTCAGAAGTGCGAATTCTGAAAATTGCGCCGAGATCCGACATGCAGTTGTCTCTCAGCTCATTGCATAATGTTTCACAAACCTCGATGGACTCGGCGTGCAGCTCCTCAGCAAGCTTCGGCGCTTTGAGGATCATCTGGTAGATACTATTGATGTCGCAGTTTCTCAGAGTTTCAGATGCTTCCGCTGGCCCAGACGCCTCTTCACAACTTTCTGGCGCCTGCTTCTCGTTAGCACTTATCGCAGACGTCATAGCGACAAACATTGGCTTGGGTAGCGCGGTCGCTGCTTTCTTGGCTCGGCTACAAAGCGAAATGAGATGTGGTGAGTGTGCAGACCTCAATCCACTCACATCGTCTTCCTCGTGCTCGCGCTTATTGGACGACATGGCTGTTGTGGTTAAAGGAAGAGAAAGAGGAGGCGATGATGCTCAAATCGAGAAGCAAAAATGTTTGTGCAGTGATCATGGCTCAGTACTTCACTTACACCACTGCTGCCAGCGCTGCGCGCAGAAAATCACCTGCTATCTCTCTTCCTCTCAGCTCAGTCGTAGCTCCATAAGCAACAAGCGAGATGACACGAATTGAGCTAACTTGCTGCGAGTCTCGCATGTGCCGCTCGTGTGTGAGCCATCTCCTCTTTGAAATTCCGTATTGTTTATACAGGCAAATAGAGTTGCAATCTGTTTGCGGAATGCATGCGAAAGGTACACACTGCTACATGACAGCCCCAACTAACACTCCCAAACTTACTCTCAGCAGCGCTAGACGTTTGCACGACCTGCTGCTATCGTCAATGACATCATCCTAGTCGTGCAACTTTGCCGACAGCAGCTTCGGTCAGCCTGCAATCACTGAAGCATCAGTCAGATCAAAAACGAGGAACAAATTGTTCTTATTGCTGTTATGTGATTGTGGAGGCAGTGAAATCAAACATATAGTTGAAGCGACACAAAGTGAAACTGCACCCATCAACGTGAATTTGCAATCACGGGTGACTCTGAACTGATTTGCGCGCGCTCCTAACCAATGTCATAGAGTGTTCGCGACTAGCCCGACGAAGAGGTGCGGTCTTACGCGTGAATCGAGAGAACGTGAGGCAGTTACGGTCTGATGAAGTCGTAGAGCGCTTGCAACGATGATGTATTCCGTAGCGTAGGCGATGCAAGCTGAGCACTATGACTCGATTCATGAGGCGATCATAGCCTAGAGTACCTGCCAAGCATTCAAAGTCTTGCAACAAAAATGACCCTTCCCACTATTGCTGCCACAGAAGGACATCACTGCAGCCAGGCTTGAATTGAGCTGTGCGATATACATCGCGCCTCGAACGTCAGTATGCCAGTACTTGGCCTTGGTCAAGGGGTTAGGGCCATCGTTTGGTCCCTTGAAGGTAACCCCCGACGATATCCCTAACGGCGGGGTTCGGGGTTCGAACCTGTCGAACCTTTCCATTCACTTGCACTTGGTGGGTTTGCGGCTGGCTCGCGTCCCATCTAGTGGCTGTCATAACAAGTGATTCCCTTTTTCTTGTACAGTGACTTCGTGCTTCCGTCCTTGGAAAGCGTGGGATATTGCATAGTTCAGTAACATACTGAATCAAAGATGCTGTATGTGATCGCTGAACTGAAGCTTCGCGCGAGCTCGACGATAATCGCGACGGGGAGGTAGGGAGCATGCGTTCGCTATGCGCTTCCCAAAGTTCACTGCCGTATCTCTAGAACACATGGCGACGTCTGCAAACCCAATACTTCCGATTTTATAGCCCTTCGCTGCATCTTGGCTGGTGGACGTGGTCTTCCACTCGAGCGAGCACCACACAATGTACACCGGCCACATCACACTCTATGACGCTGTGTACGCTCTAACGATGCTGTTCATGATATACAGGAACTACTACAAGTCGACATTCACGCGCAAGTGTGTTTTCGTGATTGTATGCGCGACGGGTTGGTACTGGAGCAGCTCGAGTGGCGCTGTGTGCAACGATGGAGGAGGACCTTGGTGGTGGTGCTTGAAGTAAGTGCGCCGTCGCTGTGAACTTTGAAAAGGTGGAGAAATCTCAACAGCGAACACAAAACATGCATACAAAAAGAGATGCCGAACTGCTACAGGCTCCAAACCACTCTAGAACGCCGCTGTAGCATCTGCAATTCGTATGACCGTCAAAAAACACTGCCCAAGCTCAAAACCTTTTGATTCAAGTGAAGATGATATCGTGACTCTGAAATATGTATACAAACTAATAGATGTACAATGGTAAACACAATAGCTTCCATACGATCCTCGTTGCACTCCTGTAGCCTCCCAAATGAGCCAGTCAACGCTCGTCGGAGCTCGTCGCTTAAGCGAGCGCAACAGAGATGCAAAGAGAGAAGCGGGTGCAGTAAAAATCCTTTTGTATCCGCAACAGCAAGCGCATCTCCTCGCAAAGCCCGTCTCTTCGAGTGTCCGCTACTCCGACACTCTTCACCCAAACCGTCATGAGTGCTTCTCGTATTGCAAGTGGAATTAGAGGATACGCGACCCAAGCCAAGGTCTCCGTGGGTGTCCAGTGTCTAAGTTGTGTACATCTCTCACTCATTCGCAGCCACCAATCACCCTCTACTCGCTCTCAGGAAAGTACGCAACGGCAGCTTACACCGCTGCGCTCAAGGACTCTCCAAAGACTTTGACTCAAGTGGCCAGTGATTTGAGTGGCTTGAAGAGCTCTCTCCCAAAGAACGAGAAGCTGGTCGAGCTCATCACGAACCCAACGCTCTCCAACGACGCCCGCATCAAGGGCATTGAGGAGGCAGTTAAGGTCGCTGGCGCCAAGTCAGAAATCACCAAGAACCTCCTTTCCGCCTTGAGTGAGAATGGCAGACTCGCAGACACCAGCAGAGTCGTTGAGGAGTTTGAGCGTTTGATGAGCGCACACAACGGAGACGTCGAAGTCGTCGTACAATCTGCTCAGCAACTCGACTCTAAGCTCCAATCACGTCTTGAATCCACCCTCAAGAACTCGTCGATCGCGGCTGAGGGCAAGAAGATCAAGTTTGTCAACAAGGTCAACCCAGCACTGCTCGGTGGATTGGTCGTCGAGTTCGGTGAGAAGACCGTCGACTTGAGCGTCGCTAGCAAGGTCAACCAGCTCAACAACCTCATTAAGCGTGAGTGTATGCGGTGATTTGAGTACTTGGCTAACCAATTCACCACAGAATCAGTCTAAATTGATAAAAAGGTCTTGTTATACACATGAATTCATTTACTCTGTCTATCTTTATGTCTGTACCTGTAGCATTCCCTCTTTACTCCTTTCCACCATGTCGTCGACTCCGGCAATCCCGATACAGGGCAGACCACGCAGAAATACAGTACAGAGAGCTCCAGTAGACCACGATAAGTCTATCGATTCCATACGGTCCTTCCTCCAGTCGAAAGACTGCTTATCTATCCTCCCCGTGTCCTCCAAGATGATTGTATTTGATACCCGCTTGCAAGTAATCAAAGCGCTGAACGCGCTAGTCCAGAATGGTTGGTGCGGTATGCTACTGCTAGCATCTCCCACTCACACAACTATAGGCGTCGTCTCCGCCCCGCTGTGGTCATCCGTCGAAAGTAAATTCGCTGGAATGCTCACCATTTCCGATCTCGTGCACTTGATGCAGTACTACTACGCCACCACAAACTCATACGAAGGCGCCGCTGACGACGTCGAGCAGCTGACGCTTGGCAACCTCCGAGGTGAGCTAGGGGAGATACGAGTAACGATTCTTACGCCATTCTTAGACATCGAAACGGCAATAGAGGTACTACCACCACCTCTACACTCTATACACCCCATGCGTCCTCTTCTCGAAGCGTGTCATATCCTCATGACATCGCATGCACGCAGACTACCTCTGATCGACCACGACGATAGAACGGACGTCGAGGTAGTGTTGTCTGTCCTCACGCAGTACAGAGTACTCAAGTTCATTGCTGTCAATTGCAAAGAAACACTAGGATTACAAAAGACATTACTCGAATTGAATATTGGCACGTACGCATCCAATAGCGATACCTCACTCGACCCTCTAGCTACAGCCACAATGGACACTACCGTCTTCGATGTTGTTCATCAGTTCTCCGCTAGAGGTATCTCCGCAGTGCCCATCATCGACGATCAGGGTGTCGTCATCAACTTGTATGAAACGGTGGACGTGATAACGCTCGTTAGACTGGGAAGTTATCAGTCACTCGATCTGACTATATCGTCTGCTTTGGCGCAGAGATCGGCTGAGTTCCCAGGCGTCATCACTTGCTCGCCTAAGGAGACACTGGCCAACGTCTTCTCGCTCATCGCTAAACGTCGCGTGCATCGTCTCGTCATGGTCGAGGATGAGGACAAGGTACTGCCGAATGGTCAGGTCAGGAAAAAGGGCGCACTCGTTGGCATAGTCGCTCTCAGCGATATACTCAAGCATGTAATTGGATTTAAAGAGACGTCAATACATTAAAAAGATGGTTGCTGTTGTAGCTTAGCTTATATAGCTTTAGAATGGCTTTAAATAGTCGTGTGTGCTGTTGTGTGCAGCGCTGCGTTACATGCAGCACTTTACTCCTTCTTCTTCTTAGGGAAGATGCTGCCGACGCCGTGCTCGATCTTTGCGAACACGAGCATGAAGTAGAGGAAAGACAGACCGAAGAATCCAGCTGGGGATTCACGGGTGTATGGGTGCCAGCCTTCTCTGTACGCCAGACGCTCCTCGACGAAGAACGGTCTGAGGTAGTCTTCTCTACCGTCCCAGAGGATGAGAGGGATAGCCGAGTTACCAGCACCGAAGATCTTGAGCTTGCCTGGAAGGAAGTACTGACCGTTCCTGACCTTAGACTCGCGCTGTGGGTCATCGTTGGAGGAGCAGATGAGTCTGCGCTCGTAAAGCGCCTTGCTCATGGACTCGGTGTTGAGACAGTTCTGACCCTTCTTACCAGGCGCGCCTGGCTGTTTGGCTGGATGAGCGAATTGCAAAGTGCGCTCGCATAAGTCCACCGCTGGTGGTCCTTGGTCTGGCTGGAACATGCGGTCGTGACCTGTAAATCTCTTGTTAGCTACTGTATGTCACCACATACAAACACCATACTCACGCAACAAGGAGGCATCGTGCTCGATCACGTTTGGTGCTGCAATGTCGTTCAGGTCGATCCACGTCTTGCCGTCGCCGGAGGACTTGCTGATGAAGCCGGCTGCTGACGTCAACTGGTATGCGAAAGTTGGAGCGAAGTCGTACGTCTTCTTGATAGCAAGACAGATGACAGACAAGGAGACGTGTTTACCGTGACGAGGAATGAAACCTGTGATTGTTAGTGGTTGGTTCATAGCCTCACACTCCACTCCACTCACCGTGGTTGGCCATGGCGTTAAGACCTGGGCATGGAGAGCGAGAGTCCTCGTCGCCTGGTGCGTTGTAGTTGTTGAGTGCTGAGAGAATCATCTTCTTGTCTGACTCAGTGATCTTACCCCATCCACTCAATTGACAAGCCTTGGCGAGGAGCTTGTCGGCGGTCGTCCACTTGTGCTGTGTTTCAGGCTTAGCGCGTGGGAATGGGAGGGTGAAGATGTTGAGCAAGAAGAGGACGGGATCGAGAGTGTGGAGGATAATGAAAGGAAGGAGTTTAGCTGGGAGAGTGATGGCGCCTTTGAGCTTGTTCCAGAACCCAAGGAACTTCTTGACCTCGTAATCCTCACACGCGGATACGTGAGGCGTCGTTGGTGGCGCTGATTGTGCTGATTGCGCTGACTGTGCTGCCTCTGCTGATGACATTCTTAGTTAACGGAGTTTTTTTAGATAATTCAAATATTCAAGCGCGCGCTTAATTAAATTAGCGCGCGCTGATTGGCCATTTGTAAAATGACGAGGTCCGTGCGCTGTCAAGATAGGCTGCAAAGTAAAACAGCATGTCTCGTTTATATGCGTTGGATTCGGGCAGCGCTGCTTTCATGATCGCCGGGCTTATTTTAGGGTATACGCCACTTGTATGCAGAAAGAACGTCAAACTTTTATTAAGGCACGCATTTAAGATTTTACGTTTGCCGTGGTGCAAGTAAAATCTACCATAAGAATAATTTAGTGCGTGTATAATTGGCTGTAATGCCCACTCACTCCACCTCCACGGCCTTCAAATAAGGTTGGAATGTCAATTTACGTCAGTGAGAATGACATGGAATGCTGCCTCCACACTCGCGTCCTTGAACTCAAACCTCCATCATGGCACCAAACGAAAGAAACAAGCAATCGCTGCTGAGACCGGTGTGGAACCTCCTCGGTAACATCAACTCCCAGATCAAGAATGGCAAATTCTTCCAGGACGTGGGCATGGTCAAGGACCTGCTCAAGACTGCTGCCAATGGCGGTGCTCAGAACGACAGAGAATTCCTCCTCGAGAGAATGGTTGGAATGCTGTCCACCATCCCAGTTAGTCCGTTGTTTTGACAATTGCCCCGCTTACACGCTCCAGTCCACGCCAGACAACGACAAATTGACTGGCAAATTCATTCAAATGCTCTGGCAGGACTTGCCTCACCCACCGCTCTCATACGTCGGTGACCAGCCATTCAACGGCAACGAGGCAGTCTCGGGTTCTCTCCGCGTCAGACACGCAGACGGTGCACTTAACAACCCATTCATGCCATCCCTTGGAAAGGCTAACACGCGTGAGTAACTTGAGCAATAGCAAAACAAGCATTCTGATTGGTCCATTCAGCATACGCTCGTAACGTCTCTTTGAAGCACGTGTACACCCAACCACTCCCAAGCGAGGAGGACGTATTCGACAAGCTTTTGCGTAGAAGAGACGGCGACTTCTTGGAGCACCCAACTGGTCTCTCTGCGCTCTTCTTCAACTTCGCAACTTGCGTCATCCACACCATCTTCCGCACAGACACCCAAAACTCAGCCATCAACGGCACTTCCTCTTACATCGACTTGGCTATCGTCTACGGCAACAGCCTCGGCGAGGAGCACTCTGTCCGTTCATTCGACAATGGTAAACTCAAGCCAGACACTATCTCTGAGTCAAGACTGTTCATGATGCCTCCAGCCATCACCACCCTCTTGGTCCTCATCTCCAGAAACCACAACTTCATCGTAGACAACCTCTTCCGCGAGAACGAGAAGGGCTGGTACAAGCCTTGGGACCAACTCGACGATGAGCAAAAGAAGAAGCAGGACGAGGACCTCTTCCACACCGCTAAGCTCGTCAACTGCGGTTTCTTCGCTAACGTCGTCTTGCACGATTACTTGAGAGCCATTCTCGGTTTGACTCGCTCAAAGTCCACCTGGGTCCTCGACCCTCGCGCTGAGGTGCACAACATGGGCCAACCTCCTCTCGAGACTGGTACCGGTGGCGCTGTCTCCGTCGAGTTCAACGTCCTCTACAGATGGCACTCTGTCTTGTCCAAGAGTGACACTGAGTGGACCGAGGGCTTCTTCAAGAAGATTTTCGGTGATGATGTCGACTTCGACAAGATCACACCAAAGGACTTCCACGAGAAGGCTTACGGTCTCGCCAAGATGGCCGGCAACGACGCCTCTAAGCGCAACATCCCAGGCTTGGAGCGCCAAGAGAACGGTGAATTCAAGGACGCTGACCTTGTCGGTGTCTTGAAGCAAGCCATCGACGAGCCAGCAGCTTCGTTCAGAGCTCGTGGTACTCCAAGCTGTCTCAGAGTTGTCGACATTATGGGTATGAAGCAAGCCAGAGACGTCTGGGGCTTGTGTACGATGAACGAGTTCAGAAAGGCCATGTCTCTCACCCAATTCAAGTCCTTCGAAGAGTGGAACTCTGACAAGGAAGTCGCTCAAGCTGCCAGAGAGTTGTACGGTCACATCGACAACCTCGAACTCTACCCAGGATTGTTGGCTGAGGAGCAAAAGCCACCAATTGAAGGTAGTGGTTTGTGTCCAGGATACACGGTCTCAAGAGCTATTCTCTCTGATGCCGTCTCTCTCGTCCGTGGTGACAGATTTCTCACTAACGACTGCACCCCACAAGCACTCACCACCTGGGGTTACAAGTACATCCAACCAGACAACGACAACAAGGCATTCGGCGGTATGCTCGTCACCTTGCTCGCTAACACTCTTCCAAACACTCTCAGCCCTGACAGTGTCTACGCTCTCTTCCCATTCAACACTCCTGAGACTATGAAGAAGAACTTGAGCAAGCTTAAGATTGACGACGAGTACAAGTTCACGACTAACTGAGTGATCAAGTAGTCCAACTCTTTTGAATGCACTCAATCAACTCAAAATTCTCCCTACAATACAATTCACGCTAATCGACACCGCTATTATTATTCTTATGACTACCACTTTAAACCACCATTATAATGTTCCCTTTCCTCGCATGAATGACTTGTTTGTCTTTGATCAACTACGCCCATGTCTGAAGTCGTTCGCCGATGGCTGGAGCACGTCTCTGGAGCGTACGAGCAGCAGCGGCGGGTAGTGAGTGATGTGATGTCGTTGCTGCAGACGTTTTCGACGCTTTCCCCGCGTACAGAAGTTTATAGTGGGTTCATTACCGCATCTACTGAGCCAGTGCTGATGGGAGATTTCAAGCACACGATCACGGTAGATCTGAGCTCCTTATCGAGATACACGGCACCCTGCCCATCACGTACAGATCCACACCGTATTTCATACCCATATCTATCTGGATCCCTCAGCGGTATCCAGGCAGTCCGCCGTGGGTCTACGTCACACCGACGCAGGAGATGCTCGTGCGCGCTGGCCACGGTGTTGACAGCAGTGGACGAGTCCAGTCGCCTTATCTCGCTGACTGGGTGAAGAAACCGGAGGTGGGTGATCACAATATCGGCGGATATAGCATTCTAAGTACTCAAAGGCATTCAATTTGATAGACCTCGCTCAGTCCCTTAGAAGCACCTTCGAAGCATTCCCACCTCTCTACGCTAAGCCGACACCACAGGCCCAGTCACCACCACAGCAGTCAGCGACGAGGAGTACTACACCCGCTCGCCCTCAGAAACCTCCGTCTATGTCCCTCAGCTTATCGCCGAACACTGTAGATCAGAGTAGTCGCGTTGCACAAGATTTGGCTCACACTTGGCAGACGTCACCGACCACTAGCCACACACTCGATAGACACTCGTCTACGCCTCAATCACAATCGCAAACACGGCCACACAGACCACCTCCAATGGTTGAGCCGCAGACGCAGTCATTCGAGGCTGTCAACACGGCCAATACACATGCTAGCACCGCCAACTCACCACCAACTCACCCTACACCACCAACTCACCCACAGATAACGGATCTACTCACTACCGAGCCTGATAACCTGAATATACCACTGCAACCACATCATACACCCGCCCATGCCTCAAGACACGCGCCTACTCGCCCCCTCAACCCAAATACTGTCAAGCTGCATGCAACGATACACGCAATTTTCTCCAACAAGGCCACCATGTCTTTGGAGCACCACAAAAACATACACGATTCGCAAATCGCCCTGAAAACTGATCTGGAGAGGGCACGCGACGTCATTGCTGATGAGAGTGCGCGGTTAGAAAGCGTCAAGGATATCTGCAGCAGCGTAGCTCTCAAAGTAGGCGACAGCATCAAAGAGGGTGAAGTGGCACTACAGCAGAGTCATCGCAGAGGTGAGATCGGTGTAGATGAGATTGTGTGTGCGGATAACCTCGTGTCGAATCAACTCCTTGATCTCGTGGCGGAGGATAGAGCCATAGATGACACCATGTATCATCTCGGCCGCGCGCTGAATGCGGGAAGAGTCGATCTGGACAAGACACTGCGAGTGGTGAGGGAGTTGTCTAGAGAACAATTCTTTAAAAGAGCTCTGTGTAAGAAGATACAGATGGGACTCGACGGCGGCGCTAACGATGCTGGTGGCTTCTACGCCATGGTCAACACTGCTGCTGACCAGACTGAAAGCTTTCATCAGTAGGTTTGTACTTGTACATTTAATAAATAGTCATACAAAAGGATTGTCTACATGGCGTAACCACCTCTCACTTCTTCACCTTCACACCAAGCTTGACGCCGAGCTTGCTCTCCTTCTTCTTCTTCTGTGCAGGCGCTGCTGCTGGTGCTGCTGGTGTGGTTGCCGGCTTCAGGCACTGTCTGGCCTTGTCTGACAGCAGTGACTCGAGCGTGGGCTCGTCGAGCTTGCGCTTGACGCTGATATGACTCTCCTCCTCGTCATTGTCTTGGTCAGTGCCAGCGCTCCTCTTGATCTTACCAAAGACTTTGGCCACCTCGTCCTCGTCTTGCTGCTCCAGCTCGATTTTGCGCACATCCTCCTCATTGAGCTCCTGCGTCGACCGCTTGCCCACCTTGCTCAACACGTCGTGCACATCCACCCTCTCGTTCTTGGCATTTCGAGTGCGAATATCAGAGAGAGCATCCATGATCTCCATCTCGCGCTTGCTCTCTAGCGTACGCTGCTCGAGCTGCTTCATTGGATCTTCCTGTATTGAATCGACGTCATCTTCATCAGCTTTGGCGAGCTCGTCGAGATCTCTCTTTGGCTCCTTCTGTATAGAATTATCGTAATTACGACTAGCACCGTGCTCTGCTGCGTAATCAGTGTTCTTAGGATCGGTTTTGAAGGTTATTTCAGAAGAGCAGAGTGGACACTTTATGTAGAATCTAAACACTTTTATACCAAAATAATCCTCTCCTTTAGCCTCCTCTTTACGCGCATTAAACTTCTTGCCCCTGTAGATGAATTCACCGCATTTGAGGCAACGCATTGAGTAAGGAGTCATCAGTCGCACTTGCTGCTGACGCTCCTTACCACGTTTCATACGCGGAATGATACTGGGATCATAATCCGGTGGATAATACTTATTAAGCACTTTTCGGTCTGCCATAGTTTAGATTAAGGAGGTGTATCGTGGCTTGATTAATTACGTCCATCGGTCACAAAATAAAAATGTCCCTACCGCAACAGAAACCAACACCACAGAAGCCACTGCCATTGCCACCGGACGTCGACGGCTACGCACCACCTCCACAACTTAAACCTAAGAACCCGAGGAGGAGAAAGACGGTGAATTCGGAAACGAGCTCGATACAATCAACAAATTCACTCATTCTTAATGAATTGCTAGAAACGGAAAAGGTGTACGCTTCTGATCTGCAATTGATTTGGAACATTTTTCACAAATCTGCTACGAAATCAACGCGATTGCAGAGATCTAAATCTGTTAACTCGTCTTCATCTACTGGTAGTCATAGAAACTACAAACAGCTAATTGAGACGGACTTTGTTTGCACTCCACAAGCTGAAATTGAAGCGTACGAGCTATCCAAGAAAGCGTTTCCAGGGAGTACTACACTCACTAACTCTTTCTTTCAATCTGATCAGCAAGTTCTTTCGCATGAAAATATTCGTTTGATCTTCTTAAACATCCACCCCATCATGTTATGGACGCTCGAGTTTGTCGAGCTGCTTGAAAATACGATCACCAACGGTAACAACATCGGCGAACTCTTCTGCCAATACATCCCTTCCCATTTTGAACCGCTATACCTCTACTACTGCTCCAGGCAAACATCCTCCAACAACAGACTCGTACAGCTGCTCCAGAATGACGCTAGAGTTCAAGCATGGCATACTGACTGCTCCAATCAACTTCAAGGTCAGTCAAACGCCTGGGATCTACCATCTTTGCTCGTGAAACCATTTCAACGCATACTCAAATACCCTCTTCTCCTCAACAACCTCATCAAATGCAATGAAAACAAATTCGGGGTGTCATCCCTCCAAAAAGCTTTGACTGACTTGCAATCTCTCGCTGAGAGAATCAACGATGCAAAATTCCGCAAGGACTCAGTTGACCATATTCTCCTCACTGTAGGAAGCTTGCCCAATGACGACACCTCGACTCGCTCACCGCAAATACCCTCATCCTCGACAAGCACACCCAACACACTCAAAAAGACACCTCCACTGCCTTCAAAGAAGAGTAGAACTTTCTTGCGTCGTAGAGCCAAGTCCACAACTCACCCAAACTCAAGCACTTCCTCAGTCGCTTCATCGCCTCTGCAAACATCGCAGAACTTGGCTATCGAGCATGCGCAGAACAATGGACCACCAGTATATGCGCATCAGGAATCAATCGTCTTCGACAGATGCGTCGGTATGCTCGACTACCAGTTGCAGCAGCTAACGACATTCACTCGTAACATCAATGACTGGATAAACTTGATAAGCTTGGAACTAAATCAGTTGGCCAAATTTGTTGGTCGCTGGTACGCCACTTCTTCATTAGAAGGACTGTCTGTCGTTGAGAATGAATCAACGATGACTATCGAAGCATACGCTCGCGTCATTCGCGAGATTTTCAAACGTCCTTATGCCACACTCGTGAAGAAGATCGACAGCAGAATCCATTATCGACTCAAGCAGATAATGAAACTGACGTCGAATCCACGCATCATCATCGTACGACGCAACGAGTTAAAGCGCGAATTCGAGGAATCTACTTCTGCTATACCGTCCAAGAGTCGCTGGTCATCGACGCAACTCATCGCTAATGCGCATGAAGCGTTTGAGGTATTTCATGCACTCGATGTACAATTGCGTCTGGAGCTGCCCGTATTGGTTCGCGGTATGAAGAAAGCGCTACAGGGTGTATTGCACGACTTTGTCAAGATACAGACAGAATACTATCAGCAGAGCCATGAGCTTAGACAGATGTGGTGCCAGCAGTGGTGCACTTTCAACCATGAGCACACGCCGGAGCGTATTCTCAAAGATTGGCAGATCCGCTTTGGTATCATATCAGGTGGGTTAGCATTTGCTCTAGAATGTGTAAAGCTAACCCAATACCAGACCGTCTCGACAAACTCAACTTGCAGATCGCGCCCACTTATGACATACCACACCGTCCTGAGGCGGAGAAGAGCGACAAAGACGCCACGGTGCGCAGACGCGGTGCATCACTCAGCAACCAGAACTACAATCACACATTCGACAGGCTATCTATGTCGGACGACAACCACGGAGAGTCGACACACACGCACACCACCAATACCAGCCAGCGCTCGTCGGGTATTTATCTCGATTCACCACCGACGCCGTCATCCATGTCGCACTCGCACGACAAGTCTCCGACACCCTCACTGTACACGCGCATGCTGCCGCAACTATCCCTCGATAGCTACCGTACCGCATTCAGCAAACAACCACCTCACACCGATAAGCTCGACGACGCGTCTGTGCAGCTGTCCCTCAACAGCTTCGACGCGGAGACGGAGCGGCTGGCGTGCTTCATGCAGCGCGACATTGGCGGTCTAGGACTCAAGTGGGACGAGGGGGATGAGGAGGTGTCTGAGAGGCACTAATGCAGCTGATACAGCTGGTGCAGATTTCTTAATTTCATATTCACGTCATCACTTTGTATACCAACCAACTAGTTCATGTACGAATAGCAAGAATAGTAGCAAATATAATGAGATGTATCGTTTTTTATTGAATGTACATTAAAGTTTCAGTGGGTGTGGTGTTGGTCGTTCAATCCCTATACCTTCCTTCATTCCTTTATTTCTCTAATCCTTATTGCTCTTCACCTTAAGATCGGACAAATCAGCCTGCGTGCCGACGCTGATCTTGTGCGGCGATGCCTGCTCAAATGTGCCAGGGTTGCTAAGACGGATGAGTGTAGGACGGTGCGCGTCAGAGAGCAGCAACGTCTCGTCCGCGAGTTCCTTCTTGAGTGCGAGCAATCTGTCCGAGTTGGCTTTGCTTTCGTCAGCATTCGCCTTGTTGTGTGCAAGGTAGCGGGTCAGGAATGGCTCCTGTCCTTCCTTCTGCATGCTCGAGTAGGCGGATAACGCTACGGCGGAGGCACCTGCGATACCGAAAATGCGAAGCCACGAGGACGAGAGGAGGTCTGTAAGGTGTTATTGGGCGACTGGAATGCTTCAACAGTTACCCACTCGCTGGCGCATATTCCTCATGCGATCCGTCATCATATTGGTGCTCACTGGCACCGCCACGGCGCACAGCGCTGCTGCTCAGCTGTCTAGTACTGCTGCTGACACTTCTCATGCAAACGCGGCTTCTGTTCACGCACGCCATGTTTGAGATGTTGGTGGATCGTCTGAGAGAAAGATATGGGCAACGTGATTGGCTGATGTAAATTGTGCATTTCACATATCAATTGTATTCACCTCAAATTATTAGAGATAATGCACAACGTCTTTTCTACATTTACAAGCAACCTCATTCAACTATCTCCTCGGCTCACAAACAGCCATTTCACTTGCTGGCGCCATGAGAGCCTCGAATACATGGACAACTGCCTGCTCGTATAAAGGGTTTCTAAAACGCCACAGAGACAATTATCCATCCTGCTTGAAGTTGATCTTCATTCCAGTCGCTTTGGAGAGCTGGTCCCACTCTGCGCAATCCGTCAGCTACAACCTCCCTCATACACCTAACAACTCACGCTTCCGCTCGCTCACGTCGTGTGCTGCCGCATCACGCTTCTCGTAATCCAGAACCAGACGCTTCAGCTGAGCCTGCTCGTGCTGGTCTTGCAATGCGTTCGTACGCGAGTTGACAGCTAGCGCTGACTCGCTCGGCACATCTACCGTCTTGGTCTGCTGCTTAGCGCCCTTCTTCGTCAGCACCGTGAACTTCATCTGCGAAGGATCGGTCGAAGTAGTGGACTCCTCGCGCTTCATCGTCGGCAGCGTGAGATCGAACAGTGCACGCTTATCGACCTTCTTGGAATCACTAGCGTCTGTAGCCATCTTCGCTAGCTCTCGGTTGAACTCATCCTCCTCCTCAGGTGGGATTTCGTGCTTCTCTTTCTCGCGCAGGACAATGTCATCGTCGAGATTGTTGTCAGCGTCATTCTGAATCATCTTAGCATGAGTTGAAATGATACCACGCACTCACCTCGCTCTCTGACTCTGATGCGTCGTCCTCGTCCACTTCTGCGTCGGGACCTTCGCCCTCGCCGTCGTCCTCGCCTTGCTCCTGCTCAACGTCTCGAGCGTCTCCAGCACCTCCCACGTTCTCGTCGCCGCTGTCAGCACCGTCGTATGCCAGCTCCTCGTCCTGACTCTCCACTTGCTGCTGGTGGTCATCCGCGATCATTTCATCGACACCTCTGACTGCTTCCTCGAACGTCCTCTTGATGTTGATGCCCAGTCTCAAAGCCTCGAGTGTATCGGTATACATGAAGTCAATGTCCATAGGGAGGGCTGCCTTGGTAGTGACGTACATCTGGAAGAAGATGAGGAAGTCGTCCAGTCTCTTCCGTTGCACACCCTGGTCGAAGCACCCGCCGCATGCATCGAGCAAGGTGCACACCAGTCGGACGCGGAACAGATCAGTAGGCGCATCCAGAACTGTGAACACACCAGGCAAAGGCCGTCCACCTGGATGGCCGTACGTCACCAACATCCACAAAACGTCGAAGATCTGCGTAGGCTGCACGGATCTGTAGTTGTACAGCTCACCCAGGTATTTAATGGTAGACACTCTGCGCTGGTTGTATTTGAAGATGTTCTGCTCGACACCACACTTGATATCCTCCAAGACACGGTCGACGACCATGACGCAGAAGTCGGGATGGAAGCGCTGCAAATCGTATACCAGTATAGCCAGCAGCGGTATAGCGCCATACTTGATCTTCCACACCTTGGTGAACACATTAAGCAACACCTTAAGTGTATCCTCTTCTTCCCAATGAAGCTTGCGGAGGAGCTTAGCCACCTTATCGACAGTCTTGCGTGCAAGCACGTCGTATATGAGATGTCGGACGAAAAGTTCAGTTGGGCTTCTGTACTTCTCGGGTCTGCTCGAGCGTTCAGGTGGGTTACACTGGTAGTACGCGTTCTCCAGAATCAGTTGCTGACGCTGATCGAGGTGCTGCAGCTGCTGCTTCCTTTTCATCAAGTCCAAGAATATCTTCATTTTCTCGCTCGTCTCTTCCGTACGCAACAAGTATCGCCCACAAGTCTCCAGAAAGATGGCCAGCACGTCGATATTCACACCGGTGAAATCGTCGAGCAAGACCTTGTAGCAATGCAAGATGAAGTGCGTTGGCACGACCTTGAACTTGGTCAACTCTGATATGAAGCGTGTATTCTTAGTGCGAGACTCTGCTAACTCCTTGACCAAATTCTTCTTTCTCTGCATATACCTGAACTCGTCGTCCAACAGATCGACTACTCCTTTGCCGATATCAGGCATGTGCTTGCTGAGAATGGCTGTCAACCTAGCGTAATAAGGCAGGACATCCGACCGATTGCGAGGCACGGCCGCTATGCTTTTGATGGCTCTCTTTCTCGCTGCTTTAGAGTTGAACATGGCAAACTCGACTGCTACCTGATCAATCATAGCTCGATTGTTCATCTCAGGAAGGCGCGCAAAGAGGGCATTGAGCTGTGCAGATGGTCCAGCTTGCATTCCTTCTTCTGGCTCTTCGGACGTAGCAGCAGTGAGAGAGTTGACAAGCTGCTCCTTCTCTTTCTCCTTCTGCTCCTTTTGCTCTTGCTGCTCTTTCTCCCTCTCCTTCTCCCTTTCAGCATCTGCTTTCTGTGCCTCAGGGTCAACCTCCTTCTTGCCTAGCACGCTAGCTAGTACGGATGGAGGAACAATATCAGCCAGGTCGAGAACATCCTCGTAAAAGTTCTTGGCTTCTTCGTCCTCCCACTTTCCGATAGTTGAGTCGTACTCCTCGTGCTCTCTACTGAAAGCAGTCGAACCGTCAGCGACAACCAAACCGCCCAAGCCCTTAGACTGCTCTTTTGGTAGCTCAGGCATAGCGATATGCAGCAACTCTGACAGGGTCTGTGTTGAGCTGAGCAGCTTCTCGTATGCTTTGGTCAGCTTCTCATAGTTCTGTTGTCTATCCTCGAAGATCTCTCCCGAGCGTATGTAAGCCTCGTGATTGCGTTTGTCCTGTTCCTGGAGCTTGAGGTGTTCTTTGACAAGCTTTTTGCTCACTGTCTCATAGTAGGCTGCGCTGAGTGATCTGAAACGGTCCTGGGTGTATCCATCGACGTATCGTGACTCAGGGCCGCCGTGTCCGTAGACGAGATTGCCGAAATGCTTGATAAAGGATATGAGAATGGGTACGTTGGTATGTTCCTTGTCTGTGGCCAACAGCTCCTTGAGTTTGACAAAGAGCCAACCATCTGGTGGTTTCGAAGAGGTGTCTGTATCCTTGGCTTTCTTTGGCGCGTCCTGTATGACGCCAACCAAGTAAAGCTCTCCGGCTACTCTAAGCATTGGTCTCTGTCTGTTGACTCGCGCGGTCTCCTCCTTGTCCTTCTGCTCCTGTGTAAGCGTGGCCAAGTGAGCCTTGCTCGGCGGGGCCAATGCCGTTGATAGGAGATTTACGAGTGGAGTTGTGAATGTGGATGGGAATCGCTGGTGCAGGGCTGAAATGATCTGGGTGTGGGTAAGTTAGAATCGCTTGTAGATACGAATCAACTCACTTCAACGGCTGCCCAAGCGTCCTTCTCAGATTTGCATTTGACGACACCTTCAGGTATATTGGCCACAATCTCCTCAACGTGCTTGGTGAGGCTGAGTTGCTGGATATCCTTGATGTTGGTCGGTGCGTTGTCAGCGCCCAAGCCTAGTTTAATGCGCTTCAGAAACGTCGTGTGTCTCTTGAGAGATGAATCCAATTTGGCAGATGCTGTGGACAGTGAGCGAGAGATGAGCGGCGTACGAGGCCAACGCACAGCCATCTTCATCGTTTGAGTACGCTTGTACGTTTAAATCTCGTAGATTCTTGTGCTTCTCGATCACATCCTGTTGTGCGCTCATCGACGTCGACGAAAAGGCAGCAAAAGGGAGAGAATCAAGAGATGCTCAGTGATGGCTAGAGATTTCGAGAGATGCAAGCTATATATAATACACAAATACACTAGGAATCCATGCAACTGTGTACAAAACTCGTTCACACCGTTTAGGCGGCGATGGTGACCTCGACGTCGACACCTGGCTCAAGGGAGATGGAGGTGATTTGACGGACAATGTCAGAGGTAGCGGTCAAGTCGATCAAACGCTTGTGGATCTTGAGCTCGTATCTGTCCCAAGTCTTGGAACCCTCACCGTTTGGCTGTAATAGTGTGTGAGTGGGGTCTCTTATCAAATAAATAGCTCACTCACAGCCTTACGGGTGGTGATCTTGAGTGAGCGAGTTGGGAGACGAACTGGGCCCTTAACACGCAAGTCCTTGTCCTTGGCGCGGTTGATGAGGTCGCTGGAGAACTTCTCAATGGCCTTGACGTTGCGGGAGGTCAACGTGATACGGATCTTGTGGGTTTGGGCAACTGGGGCTTGCTCGACTTCCTTTTGGTCCTTTGCGACGTAACTCATCTTTGAAAATAGACTGGTAGTGAGTCAGGAGGTGACTGTACGCTTCTGATTAGCTGGCGGTTGCCCGTACGCATCCTTCACTCACCAAAGAGATGGAAGTTGGTGGTCAGCCTGGTTTCGCAAATTTAATTGTACAGAAAATTTGTTGAGAAGAAAGCACAGTTGGTGGTGCTGGGTTGTATATATATACTAGCTTATACTTCCCAAAACTCGCCAGCTAAATTTTGCTTCTCAAATCATATTTAACGCGCCTCATTTGCGTCTTCTCTCTTGAACCAAAACTCTCAAGTGAGTTCACCGCTCAAGAGTGCGAGAGCTGCCATGATGATACACAAACATACACCATCTTTCGTCTGACAAATAACGAAGACCAATGTTTCAGCCTTGGCTGAGCAGCTCTCGTCTCTTTTCTTTCGAAAGCACCCACTAACTTCTTCTCCATAGAATACATTACTACGCTTATAATACATTGCTTTGTATATTATCCAAATAGAATTGCAGTCCATCCAACGTCTTGCTCAGCTCCTCTTCCAAAACCTGCTTGCTTTGTGTCTGGCACAGCCTGTTGTAGTCGAGCGGTGTAACCACCCTCCTAACGACCTCCTGCTCTGCGATCGCTGTCGGCGTAGCTATGTCCTCTGTATTCCTACTGCTCCTCCGCAGTGAGTCTGGTGTATCTTCAGACAACGTGGCCAAGTCTGAAGACATGGATGTGCTATACTGTCTTGTGCGTTAGTAATGTGCGTGACTTAATTCTGCTACCTACCACCACTTGTCCTTCGCTTCTGCTCGCCCTTCTGCCGATATTCCTGTAGCGCGCACTGCTTGGATTCATGCTCTCTGACGCCTGACTCGATCTGCGCCTGTGATTGCTCACAGCAGGTCCCTTGAACTGGTTAGTCAGACTGCTAGGCGTGGACTGTGACAGAATGGAGGTGGAGTCCAGAGGCTTCAAGTCAGGCGACGGTATCGTCTCCATGACCGACACTGAGCTATTCCTCACGACCGTCGGCTTGCGTTTGAGGTTCGATCCAGCAGCAAGCGGGACATCTGGGTTGACGTTGTTGCTTACATCATCTAGCTCCCACATGGTACCTGTGCTCGACGACGGGTTGTGACTGTGTGATCTGACGAGACTCGCAGATCGACTGAGACCAGGCGAGCTTGAGTTGTTATTGCTCTGCGCCGGCATCGGCGGGAGATTTGGTACTGGTACGGGAGGGAATTGGAACGACGGCGATAGTGCTCCCAGTGACTCTTCGCGCATATTGGGCGAGAGTCCAGCCCGTTGCGAGCGTTGAGGGGAGTTGGCTGCAGAGGTAGCTGTCGAATTGACAGCTGAGTTGGCTGTTGAATTGGTCGACGAGTTACCTCGAGCCCTGAATGCAAATGATCCCTCAAACACATTCTTATTCTTCCCACTACCGCTGCCACTGTTGCTTCCGCTTTGGCTTTGGTCGTCAAACTTAGGCGAAAAGTCGGAAGGAGAGCTAGACGAAGAGTCTATCGACATGTTGCGACTGCTGGTGTAGGAAGATTTGTGTCTGTGCGACGTAGGCGTCGGCGTCTGATGCCTGCGACTCATTACATTCGTGTTGGTGTCTATGTGCGCCATTGGTTGAAATGCTCCGTAGCTCGCGCGGATAGTCCGACCGCCCTGTTGCGCCTGTGACCTCTCTTCATCGTACTCTGAAACGAAACTGTCAGCAGATGGCAGCTCAATGCCGTCATCACCACCAGTGCTATCTATGGCGCTCAAATCAATCATGCCATCGCCTCCACCTCCTCCGCCAACTGCATTCAAGTCAATCTGGCGCATAGTCGCTTCGTTATCGCCTCCTTGCTGCGGTCTCTTGAAGTGATTCAGACCCAAATTGGCAAGATCTTCATCCTCTTCTGCGTTCGGATCGTCAAATATACGGAGAAGCCTATTGCGCGGTGCAATCGGATGCAATTTGCCATCTGGGCGTCTTATCAGCTTTGCTAGAATTAGGAGAGTCAAGACACCCACCAGATGCACTCTCGTCCTCGAGATTGACCTGCCTCGTTGGAGCCTCTGATGGTGTGATGGTCGAGTAGTCCCAACCGCTCATGCGCTGGTAGTTGGCATTGAAGGCGGCCTCTTCGTCGTCTTCCTCGTCCCATACCTGACCCGCAAGACTGGCTCTCTGACCACCACGCTGCTCCCACTCATGGTATCGCATCTGCAGCTTGCGGAGAACTGCAATCGGTATGCGTGACGTACTCTTGATATACTTTGACTTGAGAAGATCGTCTGCAAACGGACGAGACTTGGGATCCATGACTAAGCACGAGGCTACTAGATCGCGCATTTCTTTGCTGTAACGGCCGTCTTCTGGCAATCTGGCTGGTGGTGACCGCGTAATCAAGAATATCGCTTTCATGGCCTCCTGGTCTGAGAGAGGAGGGCGACCTTGGCACATCTCGTAGATAGTGATACCAAGACTCCATATGTCTGCTTTCATGTCGTACTCGCGTCCATTGATGGCATCTGCGCCATGCGCAATAACCTCTGGCGCCATCCAGTACGGTGTACCTATGAACGTTGTACGCTTGCTAGTAGCAGACGGAAGACTAGCGCTGACACCAAAGTCGCACAAAAGGACTCTGCCTGATGAGTTGATAAGGATGTTGGCTGCCTTGATGTCTCTATGTATGATGCCTGACTTGTGCAAGAAGCTGAGAGCATACAGACACTCTCGCACGATAACGACGACAAACTTCTCCTCTAGTCGCGGCTGCGCCTTCATGAGCGTGCGCACGCTACCACCGCCAGCGTAATCCATGATGATCCACAACTTGGGACCTTCCAAATGACAGCCGTAGTATCTCGTCACGTTCTTGTTGTCCACGTCTCGTAGCCGCGACAGCACGCTCACTTCTCGCTGGATGTCAGCGACGTCATCTTCTATAGTGGTGGATTGGTTGGCGATATCAAAGTCGATGACCTTAATAGCGACCACGAAACCGGTCTGCAAGTGGCAGCCCTTCCACACGCTCCCGTAAGCGCCTTTCCCCACAATATGCAGAGGCTTGTAGATCTGCGATGGTGGCAGCGACGCGGTGAGTGGATTGCTGATGTGATTTATAAACTTCTGCGGCGGCTTATCGAATTCCTTTATTCTGTTCATGCGCTCCTTGCGAATCAACTCTGATGAGGTGGGTGTTTGTGAGCAAGAGATGCGGGCGCTGACGGGTGCAAGACTGGAAAATAAGTTCAGCAAGGAAATTCTAAGGGAGCTGAGCGAGGTCGCTGACCTTAAGGAGTACGCTCCCGCTACAGACAACAAGCTCAGCTACCATTGGCTGGATTTCAACTTGATTTACAGCAAGAACAACGATTCCGTTGACAGCCTGTTTGACCAGCTGTATATTTATCACGATCACGCTGAGCTCACCAATGCAATTCTGGCTAGATTGGGCGAATTGGCAGGTGACGTGGGCAAGGGCTTCGCAGTCACAGATCGTTTGGTGGAGTTCATCACTCAGAATCAGTCATTCACTCATTTGCTATACCCTCATTTGTACCGCTTCAAATGGTCTTGGGAACACTTCGTCAAGCTGCACAAGCAGTTCAGATTAGACACCACTCTGCTCTTAGGCGTCCTGGTGAAGGCGGTCGGTAGCGACAAGCTCGACAACTTGCTGGAACAGCCTATTCAAGAGATTCTCGACAAGCACGTCCAATTGTTTGCCAAGGTACACGCCGAATCCTCCACAAAATACCAAGAGAGCGGTGACACAGATGCGCTCTACCTCTCCACACTCTCCTTTATCCTTTCGCACAGCAAGTCTGACTGGATCGAGTACCTCGCTACTCACGTAAATACCAACACACAACACGTCATTGATAATCTAACCATTTTGAATCAAAACAACAAAGTTGAAGCCGCCGACATTATCAATCACCTGAAGGAGCTTGTGCTGCGCGTTGCCATAGAGGACGAGAGCGTCATTGCAAGCGTATCGCGTTGCTTGCTCACCGTCTTCAAGAAGTCAAAAGATGATAGCCTCTTGGTATCTACTATGCAGACGCTCCTCAATCACCTTTCCTTCACCACCGCTGCACTCATTACACATCTCACCACCCAAATCAATAGACAACAGATCACTAATCTCACCACGTCCATCTTTTTACAAAATTTGGACACACACGCAAGGTCGGCTGACATTGTGCAGCACTTGTTGACACTCTCGAATGTCACTGACCACGCAACCTTTATCGAAATCGCGAAATCCATTGCTCAGCTTGATGATTCACTCTTTGCCCAAAAGAAGCTGGCGCAGAAGGCGCACAAGGACAAGCATCTTGCAGTGTCATTGCTTGATCACTACTTGACTCTTGCGATTCAGCCTAATTCAAACAATGCCGCACTTGTTGAATGTGTTGATATCATCTCTATCCTCATACCAGATACGCACCTGGAGTTGAGTGAGGACATTTTGACAAAGCTGAGGAAGTTCTGGATCTCTGCAGCTATCAGGTCGCTCCCTGACACTGTTCAGCTTCAAAATATAGCCCTTCATTCACCAACGCTGCTATTCACCCAGTCGGACATCAGCACACACAGTGCCATCAACGACAAGCGTGCATATCTCACCAAGCTTCTTCCTAAAAACGCCGGCGACATTCGCTATCTTTCGTCAGACGAGGTGGTGCTGCTCATGACAGTTTACAAGCTAGAGAACATCCGCAGCTCACACTGCCGTCCATCGACAATCCTCGACTACTTCTCCACCGACTGTTTTAGCGATGCGTCGTCCGTGGAATGCGTCAAAGGTATTGCCGATCTCCTCACGCAGACATTCATCAGCTCGTGGATCACTAGCTCGAAGACCCAGTCGATCCATCTCGGACTGCTTGACCACATCAAACGACTCCTCATAGGCACCTGTCACCGCTTGGAGATTGTCCGCACGATCGCGTTTCGCTTCGTCGACAATGTGCTAAGATCTGTTCCGGACTTGGTGTCTAAGTCTACTGTGGTCTACACCATCCTCGAGCTGCTGAGCTTGTTGCATCAATCGTGCCTCAATCAGATGGAGTTTGAATACTCGTTTAGATTCAACTACGCCTCAGCACTGGCCGACTTCCATATCGACCTCCCAGACAGCTATGAGCTAAAGGATGGGTTGGTGAAGAAGCTGAGTCACGCGCTTGACAAGTGGATCACGATGGCGTTGCCAGGATCAAATCTGGAGTTAAACTCTGCTTTAAGCGTGGGTACCCTTTCTAGCTTCATACTTATATTCTAACGGGGTGCCCAGACATATCTTGACGAAACGAGCGAGGTGTCTTCTACGCACTACGGAGCATCACTGGCTCTGAAGTACTCCCTCAAAATACCATCGAACGACTCGCACTTGGCATCAAAATCGCAGCTCAACGAGGATCTTGCTGGCGCTTTCTCCAACAGATACGGCTTGCGTTGTAAAACCAACGGCGAGATTACGGGCGTAAGACTAGCTTTGAAGAAAGGTGAGGCTTTCCACGTCATTGAAGTCTTTTGACTGACAAGCCTCAAGGCGTCAACGAGATGCATAAGATACCAGACAATGAGATCTCCAAGGAGGATGTGCGCAGGTTGAAGAAGCAGACGCAAGACCTGCTCTACGGCATATACAACAACGAATGCGACCTGACACTGCCTGATCTGAAGCGTCTCCTTTGGCGATGCGCTGGTATACTCGTAGCATCAAACAAGCTGGACTTCGAGCTGCTACACTACCTTGTCTCTGTTCCGTTCCAGGTGTTTACTGGCGACTCCATCACAACAGCACTCGAGGTTTGGATCTGGCTGTTCCATGAAAGAGCAGACTTCCAGACAAAGATCATCTTAGAGATCTGCGACCAGTGGCTGAGCACCATTAAGTCACGCAAGGGTCTTTTCTCATCTACCAACTCCGAGATCGATCCATTCAGCGAGGGGATCGAGTACTCACCTTCGAATGAAGAGAAGCTCAACGTTGCTTCTACAGCTATCAAAAAGACTTTCTCGCCTCATCTTCATGTCATCAATCTTATCAACGGACTGCTGACGACCGTAGAGTCGAATGACCCTATTGCCATTATCACGGTGTCGAAGTGCATCTACAGATCGACACAGTCAAAGCTCATGAGCAGACATCCACTCTCTAGAGAGCTGAGATTCACTATCCTCAACACGGCGTCCAGACTGCTCAAGTCCTCTGCCCTCGACGAGACATCCGAAAGCCTGCTGCGCGAGAGCACTCTCAACTGTGCGCTGTCGTGGTTTGACCTCAAGCCGCACTGGTGCTATGGTGGAAACAAGCTCCAGCTCAAGTCGGACATACAGTGTTTGAACATGTTCATGCAGAACTTGAAAGCCGACAGCAAAGCCCAGCCTGCTGGCAACGCTACCTACAACAACAAGGTCAGATTGTTGGAGGTGCTTCTCGAGAACGAGATCAGCAAGCTGAAGGTATGGCTCGATCCGCTCACTGACACTGAAAGAGCTGGCTACCTGCCAACACTAATGCAAGGCACGACCATCTCTGAATATGACTGGTATCGCTACGTGCAGACAGCCTTCGCTCACTCCTCAGAGCTCCTTATAGGCATTGCGCATAGATTCAAGTCACCCGCCATTACGCGCGAGGTCAAGAAGCTCACGCGCAGCCACACCAACAGCTTCATCGACGTGCCAGACAGTCTCGAGTACCTACTAGGTGGAGGACTTGTAGATGTGTCTCCTTCTACATTGCGATTCCTCAACTTCTGGAAACCCGTCTCGCCGTCGATCGCCCTCACGTACTTCCAGCCTGAGTATAGAGCTCATTCGATGATACTGCAGTATGCGATGAAGTGTCTCGAGCACCATCCTGTCGACCTCACCTTCTTCTACGTCCCACAGATCGTACAAGCACTGCGCGATGACAAGCTCGGATATGTCGAGCGCTTTATCTTCGAGACAGCGAAGATATCGCAGCTGTTCTGTCACCAGATCATCTGGAACATGAAGGCGAACACTCACAGAGACGATAATGGCGAGCTCGAGGATCCGATGAAGCCGCTGCTGGAGAAGATGATCGAAATGATTGTCTCGTCACTCTCTGGTGAAGCCAAGGACTTCTTCGAGAGAGAGTTCACCTTCTTCGACTCCGTAACATCCATCTCTGGCAAGCTCAAGCCATTCGTGAAGAAGAGCAAGCCAGAGAAAAAGGTAGGTGGGAGTGTTTGTTGTGGATCGCTTTCTGACATGATGGCAGGCCAAGATCGACGAGGAAATGAAGCAGATTGACGTAGATCCGGGAGTCTATCTGCCAAGTAACCCTGATGGCGTTGTTGTGGATATCGACAAGGTGTCTGGTCGACCATTGCAGAGTCACGCCAAGGCGCCCTTCATGGCTACCTTCAAGGTGCGCAAGGAGGTGGTTGATTTGGAAGCAGCCGATGACGGCATACTCGATACTGAGCAGGAGGAGAAGAAGCGAGTGTTCGAGAAGTGGCAGGCAGCTATCTTCAAAGTCGGTGACGACTGTCGCCAGGATGTCCTCGCTTTGCAGGCGATCGCTATCTTCAAGACCATCTTCTCGAACACTGGTCTGGCGCTGTACTTGAACCCATACCGTGTGACGGCTACGGGACCAGGAGTGAGTGTCCGCTGTAAAGTCAACGTATTGACTGACGCTCAATAGTGCGGTGTCATCGACGTTGTTCCTAATGCCACGTCGAGAGACGAAATGGGTAGATCAAAGGTCAACGATCTTGCACAGTATTTCTTGCAGACATTCGGCTCCAAGGAGAGCATGTCATACCAGAAGAGTCGTCTCAACTTCATACGCTCGATGGCAGCGTACTCGCTCATCTGCTACATTCTGCAAGTGAAGGATCGCCACAACGGCAACATCATGATAGACGGCGAGGGCCACATTGTGCACATTGACTTTGGATTCCTGTTCGACATCGGTCCTGGTGGTATCAAGTTCGAGCCAAACTCATTCAAGCTGAGTCACGAGATGGTGACAGTGATGGGCGGCAGAGATAGTGACGGCTACAAGATGTTCCAAGAGCTTATCGTTAAGGGATTCATCGCCGCGAGGATCTACGCACACGAGATTGTCAACGTGGTCAAACTTATGCTCGGCACTGAACTTCCATCGTTCAAGGGCGAGGGTACGATCACTAGACTGAGAGACCGCTTTATGCTGCATCTCGACGACCGCGCTGCTTCGACGTACATTCTTGGTGTCATCAAGAACGCGCATGAGAACTCGCGCTCTATCGCTTACGATGAGTTCCAAAGTGAGTACAAATCATATAATCAAATAGCTAACTGACTGACTTTCCAGGAATTACCAACGATATCCCATACGCAATGTAGTCAAGCTGCAAGTCGTCATTTAGATAGTAGTACATAGAATTTCGATGCAATACAAGTGCTGTGCTTTGTTATATCCATGCTAGCCATTTTACTCTACGAAACGCTCTAGACCAGTCGCCGCGCCGCTCTCCTTGTATCTTTGCACGACATCCCAGCCGCTTCGCACGCAGTCACCGACGGAGATGCCGGTGTAGGAGCCGCCGACGACAGCAAGACGGCCATTGTGTTCACTAGTGAGCTTGTCGTGCAGCTGCTGCAGTGTAGATAGATGACCTGGTGGGTATGTTGGAATGCACTCGCGTTGCACGGTCACTTTAGCAATGAGCGGGGTGTGCAGCTCCTGCGACAGCTGTTGAGTCACCGTCGCTATCGCAGCCTGGCGCAGCTCCTGCTCGTTAGACGTCAACAATCCGTACGGCCCTCCAAGCATGACGGTCAGTTTTGTGAGCGGGTGCGGGTCCTGCTCTGGCATGGCATCCGAATCTATAACCACACCGAGTGCACAGTGCGGGTTGTGCTGTCTAGGTGTAGACCTAGGTATGAGATAGCCGAATCCGTTTATCGGGAGGTCAGTCTTGGGGTATACGAGGGTCACGACGGCGACGTCTGGTTTCTTCATAGGCGGGTAGTGGACTTGAGAGGGCTGTATAGAAAGCTTGTTGAGAGGCACTGAGGATATCAGATGACTGCTGCGCACAGTGACCCCTGTCTCTGTTTCGACAGCGTAGTCCTCTGTGTCTTTTGAGATGCTCTTGACGGGTGCATTCTTGAGCACAGAAATGTTGTTACCTTGTAACGCACTCTCCAATGCATACACAAGCTCGCTGATGCCCTCCTTGAACGCAAATATGCTCGCGCCCTCCATCCTTTGACGGAGACTTGGCGACAGACTGTCGTGGATGGCTACTTCGAGCGCCTTCTCTTTCTCGTCCCTGCCAGCACCACTGAACATGCCTTTGAGGACTGAGCCAGTGCGTTGTTCGAGATTGTAGAGCAATGGGAATGCAAAACGCAGAGATAAATCGCGACTGTCCGCTGCGTATATACCGTGTATGACAGCGCTAGCTATGTCGTCAGCCACTCTATCCCCGAATCTGCGTCTAAAGAAGGAATCTACGCTTTCGTCATCTTCGCCAGCGTATCTGTGCGGAGGAGTTCTGAGATCGTTAAGCAGGGCATTTGGAATTGCTCGCAACGTCTTGTGCTTGAGCAGCGCTGCTGGGATGGCTGCGAGAGATGATGGCAGCTGGTTCAGCTTGTTTGGGTGGTAAATGAAGCGATTTCTGGCTGCTGGGGATGTTTTCGAGGATGTCAACAGCTGCTTTTCTAAATTGAGCTTGTCTATCTACACAGCCTCGTTAGAGATTCGCTGGATTCGTCGCTACTGCACACACCAAATCAAGCACGAGTGCACCGCTGACGCCATTTGGACGGAGTGTGCGCGGACCGCTTTCTAGCAGCGCGCTTTTGTTGTTATCTATAGCAACTCTCTCCGATTGAATCCAGCCACCGAGTCTATTGCTCGCTTCTAATACGTTAATTGGAGTGTTGGGGAACGATTTAGAAGCATGGTACGCCGCAGAGAGGCCAGATATACCGCCACCGATGACAGTGATCGATTTCGGCGCTGCTGGCTTCGAACCGCCCAAGACATTCCTGTATGTCATCGCAGTGTGAGAGCAAGGAAGTAGATTGGGTAGAGAATGTGAGATGTACGTCTCACAGGTCAATTGATAGCGTGGATTCCGTTTGATACTTAGACTCCCTTCTTTGCACCCTACAGCCAACTCAATCGGCCATGGAAGTCTCGCCAGCGCAGTCTATGCATTTCAAAATCAGCTTAAGCGGCTCCGATAAGGATTCTTGTAGCACACTCACTCTCTCCCCGAATTTATTCGTTGATTTGGACGAGATCACAAAGCTAGATAACGCTGGCAAGCTCGGAAGACGGTTCAAATTCATTCAAGGCAACGCAGACGTTGAATTGCCTGAGGTGGCTTTGGATAGCGTAAACACTGTGCTGCAACTCCAGCTTCAAGGCGACGATGTAGTAGTACCGATCCACGCTAGATATCCTCTTCTCCAGCAACGAGCGAGAAGTATTACAGAGGCTGGCCTCGCTGAGGGCATAGTGCAGACGTCCCTCTACTCTTGCGATAGTATGTGGCAGCTCTTTACAGCACAATGCATCTGACACACCAAAGAAACTCAGTCCACACAACACACAACACAACATACCAAGACAGTCTACATACCCACGGGCGTCAGCGACCATCAGGACGTGGTTGGGCGCGTCAACGTAGCAGTGACGATGATAGCATTCCTATACATATTATACACGCTCTACAAGCAACTCCTGAATACCAAGAGACGATGAATACATGCAATACATACACCACATTCGACACTACGACATCTGTATTAGTCCAAGCTGGCAGCTGCTAGTACGACTTATCTTGTGAGAGGAGGGGGTGGAGAGTGCTTAGCCGACACCGACATCTCCAGCGAGAGAGACACAGCATCGACGTCGCACTCCCCGACAGCACGCGGCTGTCCGCGAATGACATGACACCAGCCACGACGGCCCGCTATTGTTGCCTGCAGAAAGCAACCTCCGTGATTAGTGCGAGTTGCAGCTGCGCGGCATAACCGCGAGCAAGCGCGGGTCAGCAGCGTACTCGCACTGCTCCGCACAATGACATAATGTCGGTAAGCGAGTACGTAACTCTACACATAAAGTGTCCGACGCCATCGTGGTCGCAGTGTTGTACGCCGCTACCTCCAGCTACAGTACGTGACTGTACAACTCCAGAGGCAATTGCCGAAGGTGCTGTGTCCGCTGGGTCGATCGCACGACTATATTGAGAGAATCCATAGAGAAGAAGATGAAACACCCTTTCTACCCGCCAAATACCCACTTCCAAGCTCATGCCTGCACTCCTTGTAGCCGCTACTGCACCATCGATAAAGACGGGGTCTGCACGAGGAAGCCAGAGTCCTCAGAGCGCGTCGCACTCCATGAAGGAGTACTGGGCGACTGCCTACTGGATCATGTACGCTAATTAAAGCGACAATTGATCAGCGAATGAAAGTGGTCTATTACCGCTATGTCTGTCACGTGCACTGGAAGTGTCATCCTGCAGGGAGACTCGAAACGTGTCTAGCCAGACCATGGTCCCGAGGGCCTGCACGGACTACACCACTCCACAGCCAGAGATGTATAGCAGGAATAACGACCGAGAATAAACCTCAGGTTAGAATTTACGCCGCGGCGCAATTATGTGGAAGACGGAGTGGGTCCTGTTACCGTCGCAGAGCATTACGAGATTGGGCGTGGAGCGGTGCATCGGGAAGTAGAGCGTTGGCGGGTGTCTCTTTGCTGGAGATCTCTTTATTCCCATATTCCATCCCTACAACCATCTTCGTCGTCCGTCTACAAGACGCGTCTCGTCACGCGTTATGCGTTTCAATCCCAGACCATCACCAAATAAATAAAATAAAATAAATAAAGTGCAGCGATAATGTCACAATCACAAGTAACGCTGCCGGCATTCAAGGTCGTAGAGCTGGTGCAGTGTCTGAGCGATCCCCAGTATTTCAATCTACGCATCACTGCAGAAGATATCAACAAGCCTACGCCTCAAGTGGTGCAAATGATCTACGCAGCCTGTCTGGATTTCTTCATGGGTTTGCGCCCAGACGCGTTGGAGGCTCCAAAGAACTTGCTGCTCAGCAAAATGCCATTTCCTGTTAGTATTGATAACGTAGAGCGTACATAGCTAAAACACGCCCACAGGAGCTCTTCTCAGACTCTGTCCCTCTCATGATGTTCCATCAGCACGTCACCAACCTCACCAAGATCGCCCAGGTCGACTTCTTCACTCTGCAAGACCTCACACGACCAGACGCAACCAGGACGCGTAAGATCCTCTCAGCTCTTGTCAACTTTGCCAAGTTCAAGCATGAGAGACAAGCCACTGTGGACGCCATCGCTACGAAAAGCGATAAACTCAAGGAACGTCGCGATAAGCTGCTTGCGGATAATGAGAAATTACGCAGTGAAGCAAACAAGTTGAGGTACGTTGGTGTGTCTCTTAGTGGCTCTTGTTTGACGCGTCTACAGAGATCAGCGTGCGCAGGACGAGCCTCAGACCAAACAAGCGCGTCTCGACATCGAGCAATCGCTGGCTGAACTAGGAAAGCTGAAGCAGCACCAGACAATACTCGCGAACGAGTTAGAGAAACTCAAGGCTCACAAGACAGAGCTTAACAAGGCCATTGCTCATTATCAGAGTCTGTTGCACAACGCTCAGCAGATCGGACAGGCATCGAGCGCACGCGTGGTACAGTCCCCTGATCGTCAAAGGAAGGCCATTCATGACATGGGTGATGAGCTCAGCGCTAAGCGTCAGGAAGAGACGCAGTTGGAGAAACGGACAAAGGATCTGAAAGTACGATTGGAGTATATGGACAACTTCAAAAGCGATATTCAAGCATGTATCGCCATTTTACAGAACATAGACAGCGAGCAGATTAAGGTGGACGAGTCTTATAGACACTCAGCAGATTTGCGAGACCAGATTGATCAAAGACAGAAAGATCACAATGACCTGAATGTCAAACTTACTCAGCTGTCCATGCAAGTCGATAACGCTAAGGAAAGACTGGAGAGGACGCAACGCAATGCGAATGAGAGGAGGGAGGCTACTCGTTTAGAGATGGCTACCTACAGGGCTAAACATGAGGTCATCTCTGCTGAGCGCTCAGAGAGACGCAAGGAGTATGATGAGAAGCTGGAACGTAACTCAAAGCTTGAGCAGGAAGTAAGTATTTCATTTTGTGCGTTTGGAATGTATCAGCTCACGAATGATTCAGATTCGCGACCTTGAAATGACCAGCGAGCAGGATATCAACACGTTACAATCGCTGTGGCTTACCCTGGAGGAGCAGATCCGTGAGTTACCGTGTTACTGTTTGTGACGATGACGCTGATAGCGATACAGAGTACTACACGAACCAGCTCATGTCGACGATGAAAGCGTAGTGTACGCTCTCAGCCGCTTTTATATAATTTAGCAATCTCTTGTACTCTACTTCAATATAGTGTAATCTACTCTTTAACCAAAACAACCATGTGTGTCGATACCTATCACAGTCCCAGCACTGACGGAGAGCAGGTCAGGCGTTGCCAGAGCGAGACTCGCAGAAGAGAGGAAGATGTGGAGGAAGGATCACCCTTTTGTGAGTCGTCGCTGCTGCCACGGCGATCATCTCGCTCACTACAATATCACAGGGCTTCTGGGCTAAGCCTACGAAGGCGGCAGACGGCTCACTCAACCTCCTTAATTGGGAGGTCGGCATTCCAGGCAAATCAGGCGTGAGTCGCGCTGTTTGCACTGCATTCCTGCTGATTTCGTGCAGAGCGCGTGGGAGCACGGCGTGTACAAACTCAACATGCAGTTCCCAGAAGGTAGGTGTAGCTACCGAGACGATGCAACGCCTAATTCCCCTTAGACTACCCATCTAAGCCACCAAAGTGCAAGTTCACTCCACCGCTGTTCCATCCAAACGTTTATCCAAGGTGAGTGCACAACCGGTCCACCGAATAGCGCTCAACTATCTAGTGGCACCGTCTGCCTGAGCATTCTCGACGAAGAGAAGGGATGGAAGCCGGCAATCACCATGAAGCAGGTATGGCGAGAGGCACTCAAAGAAACACGCTCTCACACCACACAGATCGTCCTCGGCATACAGGAGCTTCTGACTGATCCAAACGCCTCTGATCCAGCACAAGTGGAGGCGTACACGATGTTTAAGTGGGTTGAAAGTTCACAGCACAAACGACGCGCTAACGATACGCAGAAACGACAAAATGGGCTACGAGTGCGTAATTCATTGGCATACAACACACCTGCTAACCAATCACAGGCGGAGAGTGAGACAACAAGCCCGGGATAACATTCCCCACTAATTCTTCTTGTTATTTATACATGACTCATATCCTAGCTTTGAGAAAATCGCTCGCTATGTGCTGCGTGTAGTGCGTCAGGTTGATGTGCCCTGTCAACCGCCTCCGGAGGTGAGATGTGGGCGGGAGAAGGGACAGTGTAAGGTAGAGGTACGCGAATAGAGAAGCGTCGACATAAGATGGTTTGCTGGCGAACGATTAGTCTGGAATACCTGCAATGACCTACTCACTCCTTGCCTAACACCCACTCGGCAGAGCCCAGCCTACTCGACAAATGCGCCAGCGTGTCCGCCGCTATCCTGTCCACGGCCTCGACGTCTATCGGGACAGCCTCGTATGGTTCAGTGGATGGGAACATGCGCGCAAAGAACCACGCAGAGAGCGTAGTGCGCGTCTGTTCCAAGTCATCCTTACCCTGTACGACCTTGGCGATCTCCACGCTGAGCGACGCTTGCATGCGATTGTATCTGTGCATGCGCTGTACCTCTACAAGCTTGTTGTCCTTGCTTGCTGGGAAGTAGAGATTCGGTGTGTCTCGGGAGCTCGATTCGACGAAGAAATGGTAAGTGAGCTTATTGTTGTGAGCAAATGTAGATAGATAGAGCAGGTATACTAACGAATGATGCTCTTAGCTGCTTCTCTACCAGCTGCAGCAGCTCACTCTCGTGCGCCTCCATCTCTGCTGGCTCTGAACCGGTAACTCCCTCAACATACCCCTTTATTTCGTCGTCTTTGAGCAGCACGGCTCTCTGGCCTTCCCTGTGAGGCAGCTCTAGGAATGGGAGTCTGTCTAGCTCGCGTCAACGCCGATTAAGCTTGCATTCTCCTTCCCATACTCACTGTTCGGAGATGCGTTAGCCTCATTGATGGCTTTGAGCTGGAACTGAATCCCATTGAACAGGAGATAGATCTGCCATTTCAAACATTCAGCTGAGCCGCGTCAGCTGCGTTCTTCGCTGCCATCTCTGACGTACGTCCAAACGAGATAGACGAGCGTCCGTATACCCATAAGATGGGCGTGGTGGCTGTATGCTTCGCAGCCTGTCCTACATCTACGCGCTTTAATGGAAATTGTGGTATATAATTATTCATCGCAGTGTTGAGTTTCTTGAATCAAGAAGGCTCAGCCAATGGCGTTCCTCCATTTTGAACGACCATGTCCGTCATCTCTAGAAACGCGATACACGCTAACTGCGTCAGATCGCTGGTGAAGCGTGGGTTATAAACGCTGCTGCTGTATCCATCTCTCACCATCTCTGCAGCCAGCATCATGAGAGGTGTACAGAACAGACTGGTGCACACAGAGAAGCTCAGCGAGACGGAGAACCTCGCGCTGCTCAACCACCAGAGAAACCTCAGACCATCCTCGCCCCACTTCACCATCTACCAGCCACAGCTCACCTGGTACGGCTCCATCGCTAACAGAGTCACCGGCGTCGGTTTGTCTGCGGGCATGTACGCTTTCGCTATCGGCTACGTCTCTCTCCCGCTCGCCAACGCCGGCTTTGACAGCGCTGCGCTCATCGAATTGGCTCAGTCTGCCCCAGTCTGGCTCAAGGCTCTCATCAAGGCTCCGGTCGCTGCCGCTTTCTCGTACCACAGCTTGAACGGCATTAGACACTTGTTGTGGGACACTGGCAAGTGTGCGTATCTTGCATCCTCTCTTTGTCACGCTCACCCACTCACACAGTCTTGACACTCAAGGGCGCTTACCAGTCCGGTTACGCCGTTATTGGTCTCACCGCCGTCTCTACCATCGGTCTGATGTTGCTCTAATCACATGTATTCTTTTGTCCTTCTCTCTACACGCTCGTCGGCGTCTTGCTCTTCAACACCCGCGCGAGCTCCTCGAACGCTGTCCAGCCAATCGCTGACGACAGCGCTTTGCGCGTTATCCTGATCCCACTCCCAGCGAACAGAGACCGCGGCGAATTCTGCATCGTCAGCATGTGTCTACGTTCGCTTCATCACCCACCCTGACTATCGTCACTATCGAGCTCGACAGCGATGTGTACTGATGCGGGAATATCTGCATCTTGGTCTGGCGGTAGTGTTAATATGGTGTGTGCATTCTGCAGCTCTTGCGCACCTTGACTACATCGAAACTTGGCAGACGTCAGTGTCATATCGTATTGAGTAAGCAGCAAGACTCACGGATGCGTAATCAAGGTCGACGCAGTGCCTGCGAGCAGTCCTGGGAAAGCTGCGTCAGCGTACAAACCGCCTTGATACCGACTAACCCACCGGAGACGCTGTATACGACAGGCGCAGGTATGCTATTGCCATTTTCTTGCAAGTGTGCTTGTATCACATCAGCTGCGTCTACGCTACAACTCCCACCCACATCCGTACTCCTTGAGACGCTCATACAGCACGACATACAGGCCAGCGTACGGGGCGTCGCGCAGCGCTGAAGCTGAGAAGCCCGAGAGGAGGCCTCGTGGTCCCGACTGCTTGACGATATCTGTGAGTGCGCCAGCGATTGACTTGTACCTGTACAGATCGCTCTATATGGCAAGTGTGAGTGTATGAGTGTTTCGAGAAGACAGAACATACCTCGAAGCGCGCCTTGCACACGGTGAATGGGTTGAGCAGGAAACCGACGGCTGTCCTCGCCAGTGCTCCAGACAGCAGATTCCCTCGGCTGTTGAGCCGCGAGAACTCAGACGTCGTGCGCGTGCTGCTCTGCGCCTTGGGCAGGAACAACCCCGTGCCGATCATGTAGCTTCTGAGGGACTGCAGCGATGTGAAGTCTGGAGGGCGTTAGAGTGGTACTGTCTCTGTGGATTCATTTTCAACTAACAGAGCGCCACGCCTGGTACATTCCTATATGATGGCAGTGTGAGCACCACTCCATCACATGCACTTGCACTCACCGCCACAGCGTCGGAGATGTCCCCCTCCATAGCCCGCGCAAGCCTTCTTCCCGAATTATTCCCTTGGTGATATCGTACACTCTGCGACGGATACGAATAAGGAAGGCAGAAGAGTACAGACAGCGCACTCACCGCGTGCTCTTCACTAGACTTCGCAAATTTCGCCTGCTGATACTCTCGTTGTGCCCTTCTACTTGCTGCAGCCGTGTTTTGATGACGTCGAAGGGTTGGAGAGCGACAGCGGCAGCGAATCCAGACTATCAAAGAGTGAGATAAATACGCATACAATTACTATCACTTACAGTCGCACCAGACAACAATCGCTGACTTATTTGCGAATTCTCCCTCCCTTGCATCAGCTACCGGTTCGTCGAATCGATAACACTCAATAACAACGAGTCTATACATTAAATGGCATAAAATTTTGTTTACAAACTTGTTTTTTATCAACAAACTACTCAATTTACATGTCATTACTCTTGTATACAGGTAACTGCGACGCCGATAGCCCAAACTCTTCGACCAATCGCTCACCAACTTTTGTTTCAACTTCAGTTCCATCGCGAGAAACTTTGACTGGTCTATTCGCATTCCAAGGGTTATTTATACCCTTGAGTTTTCTTCGCGTTGTGTCAGTATACAGACTTGAGTGTCAAACCACTCACGAAAAAGGCACTGGACGAGTAGACAGCCATTCTACAGAGAACGGATGACCGAACGTTCTCGTCCTCTGCTGACTCTCCTCCCTTTGTCTCATCTGCTCATCAGTTGGCGGCAGAATGTCCATCGGGGAGGGTGTCTGCTGCGAGAGCGGTAGCTGTGGAGATAGCAGACTCCTATCGAGTACTCCTCTAGGTGTACGATTGTCTGCATCGGAGGAATGCTGCGTGAACTCTCCATGCGGAGCATGCATCGGATCACTCTTGTACTGGCGCTCGCTAGGTTGCACATTCAGCGAAGGTGCATCCTGCATCTGGCCAGGAGCTGTAACGCGAGTCAGATCGACGTGTCTCTGGCACTGCTGCATACATACCCGACCATCTGTATTCGCCATCACCCTCTTGCGCTTCATCTGCAGACGCGAGTCAGCGCCCATCATCCAGCCGCAAAGCCACTCACCAACACCGAGGCCAGTCTGGCCTTCCTTCACATCCCTGAAGCTCTCGCTGTCCAAGACGTGCGGTGAAAAGTGTGCCTGCAGATTCGACTGGACCTCCTCTTGAGCGTCTTTTGGATTTCTCTCTTTTGGTATCTTGCTGTTCATGCGCTGTACGTCTGTCAACTACGCGCCACTTAAAAAAGTCCATCCACTCACTGCCAGACCGTAAAAACCACGCTGCTTATTAGCAGACATGAACAAAATAACGTGAGATGCTTCGTTAAAAGCCTTGTTCAGGATGTCCTCATTTTGAGGCTGCGTCGACCAACGATTCTCTTGTCTTGCCGTGTCCAAGTCGTTCTGTGTGGTGTGAGTCGAGCGCCAAAAGACTACATGACAGCTCACTTTGGAGAGCGCCTTCAGTATGAAAAAGCGCCTAGGTCTCTTATCGCCTTTCCACGTGTACACGACACTAGGTTCCTCCTCAGACTGTGGCAGCGGGGCTGAATCATCCTTCTCGAATGCCTCAGTAGGCTCTTTGAGCTTCTCTGCAATGTTCTCAGCCTGCTCAAAGAAGTGACCACCACCGGCATCAACAACCTTAGAAGCTTGTGTCTGGAACCCGTCAACAAGAAGGCCAAGATAGTGTTGTGTCTGTTCAAGGACCTCTTTACCAGGTCCATCTGGTGAGGAAGCAGCCTGTATCGCTTGCGGGGTCTTGAGCACTGATAAGGCTGTGATAGACGCCGCTGCTGCTGCTGCTGCGACGGCGCTGTTCTCATTTTGGCCAGACGCCGATGGCGTTGGCTGCGAGGGGAGCACGTGTGGCTGAGTAGGTGTACTAGGTCTGGTGGGCGTAGGCTGACGATGCAGTCCACCCAAGCTCGGTTGGCTCATGGAGGCCAATTTTCTTGCTCGGTCTTGTGTCTGAGCTTTATTTTGCATATGTGGGTTATTCGGCATATGACTATGGATAATTGGACTCGTTGCAGGCCTCTGGCCGGCAGATTTAGAAGTAGAAGGAGTGTTGAAGTTTATGTCATACTTGGGGAGCAGTCCAGCCTATTGGGTGAGTCAAAGAGGTGCTCTCATCTCAGACACGTGACTTACATCACTGAGTGAACTTGCTACTTGTCCCGTAGCATGCTTAATCCTGAATTTGATCGTTTTCCCGCCAATTTCGAAACTACTCAAACGAGTAACGATATTAGGGTCGATGAAGGAAGCGAAAGCGCAATGTGAACGGTCAATGACTGTTGGTAGCGCAATCGGTGGGCAATCGTGGTGCTGCAAGGCCTTAGCAAGCAGTTCTGGTGTTGTGCTAACAGGCAAACCGCCAAACCATACGGTGACGGTTGACGGGATTGGTATTGGCTGTAACGGGTTGTAATTAGGTACACTATCGCCAGCTAATGTGGACAAGCTGGATTGGCGTGACGGAGACTTGAACGAAGAAGGTTTCAATGACGTTGGGAAAGTGTTGGGCTTGGAATTGAAGAGGTTCTGGAGGTGCGCCTCGGAAGTGGCAGAAGTGGAGGCAATAGGGAATTGGGGCTGAACGGTACTGGTGCTGGTGGTGCTGTTGATCTGAGGGAATTGGTTGGCGTTGTTGAAGCTGAATATCCAGTCAGTCTCCAGGCTGAGCTTATCAGTGAGCTGTCGGTTGAGCTCGCTGAACTCTTCGTCGTCGTCGTAATTGGACTGCTTGGACTGCGACCAATTGAGGTCCTGCTCGGGGTTCACGAAGCTGTAGTCCATCTTACTGCATGCGCTGTGGAGAAGACTCTCTATTTCCCGCCGTACGCTCTACTAATCAAAGGAGGCACAAGAGTACACAATAGTATCCCGCAGTGCGTCCACGGGTATTTGTGCTGATTCGCTCCCTGATTGTGGCGCTTCACGTCAAATATTTACTTCCTTCGATTACGCCTCACTAAAAAATTAGTTTGAAAAATGGCAATACTCGTTTTGTGCTCTGTAGCTGTCTGTAGCTATGCACACACACTGCCATGCTTACAGCTCATTCCTCCCGCATATTTCCATATCGAGCTAAAATTATCATCTACATGCCGAAATAGTAAATGCATTGTTCTCAAATCAAAAGTTGAACATGAATTGTCTGCCACCAAAGCCTCCTGGGAATCCTCCACCGCCAGAGAAGCTTCCAGGGAAGCCATTGTAGAAGAACATCTGCTGGAATGCGCCAGCACCTTGTTGGAATGGGCTGTCATGGCCAGCCTCAGGATCGTTAGGGTCATCGCCTTGATCGAAGCGTTGACGCAGCTCAGGGTCGCTGAGGACGCCGTACGCTTCATTGAGTCTTTCCATAGCCTCCACCGAGCCGCCTTTATCAGGATGCGCTTCTTTAGATTGTTTGCGACTGTCAAGTGTCAGTTGTGTTGCCAGCGCATAAGTCAATTTACTCACTATGCCTTCTTGATTTCTTTGTCAGAAGCACTGCGAGGTACGCCGAGTACCTTGTAATAGTCCTTGGATCTACTCTGCTTCAGAAGTTTTCTTGCTCGCTGCAGTCTTGATGCGATCTATGACACGTCACGTCAGCGCACTTCATATGAGCACCCCCACCTCCACTTACATCTCTGTTCGATCTACCGCTAGCTTCGAATGCCTTCTCTAAGACATCTACGGCCTTTTCAAAGTCCTCCGCTTTGAGCATTCCCTCGGCTCTACCGATCAGGGCATCGAGGTTGTTTGCGTCGAACCTGAGTGTCTCCTCACAGAATGGCTCAGCCTTCTTGAGATCATTTGCTTGCACGTAGGCTTTACAGCTCCATGAGATGAGTCTGTTCTTGAGCGCTGGAGAGAGACCTGCGTCGTAGACCTGCTTGGGTATCGGTGCCTCAGTGAGACCGGGCCATTCGTCCGCTGTACTTCCTATTCTCATACCCTCATCTAACCGCTTCAATAGACCGTTACTACCGTTGATGACACTTGCTAGTGCCCTCCAATTGCCAGACTGAGAGAACATAACAGCGCGGTTCAGATCTTTAGTGTCGTTTTTGAGCACCTTGAAGAACTTCTTGCACACCTTGGATTCCGGATCCGTGTGCAAGCATTGCTTGATCTGGTTGAGTGATATTTCTGGCTTGCCTTGGTAGTAGTACGTCAGATGTGCGAGCCTCAGAAGCAAGTCTGATTGGATGGAGGGCTGGATATGTGCTATGCGACTGGGCGTTTGTGAGATGGCATGCGGAAAAGTGGACAAACACCCACTTGAGATCATTGGTTGCCCCATTGATGTCACCGAGAGCGAGGAAGCAATCAACACGTATCTGGTGTAGTCTAAGCGAGTTGGTGGCAATATCTATAGCTTTGGTGACAGATTGCAGTGTCTCTGACCATCTCTTGGCCTTGTATGTCTTCTCTGCCTGGTTCGTGAGCTTCTGCAAGCTCTTGATCTTGGATTGCTGGGTGTGCGTTAGCCAAATTCCCTCACTACCTGCAAACCCACAAGATCTTTTGCTGTTTTGTCGTCCTTGTGATTCTTCTGGAAAGTGTCGACTTCAGTTTTGGCGTGTGTGTACTCTCCATCCCGCAAGAAGATCCTCGCTCTCTGTACTCTAGCCTTGGAGTATGTGTGAGCTATGCCAGCGCCGATTACCAGTTTCCCACCTGCTCGAATGACGGCTGCAGCTCAAGAACGGTCTCCAAGTCATTCAGCGCAGCCGTGTTTCTTCCCAGACTGAGATAAGCGGTCGCTCTCTTGTAATGCGATAGATACGAGCTCGGGTCAGCGTCTGTTCCCGTCAACGCTTTGCTTGCACCGCTCTAATCAACCCACCTATAGCTTTGGTATAGAGATTAGCGGCGTCAGTGAACCGTCCCATCGCCAGCTGCGCATTGGCTTGCTGTACGAGCGCCTGGTCTGCTACACAGCCGCCCGCCGCCATCAGCAGCAGCATAAATTTCATTTTTCTCAGCAACCTCATCACTGTCAACTGCTAAGGTACAAATATAAGGGCGTCTCAAAATAAGCTCAAACTAGTGCATATTCATCGTCAATACAATACTTCTAATCATCTCTGCCGATATCGCCGTCTTCAATCTCCTTTATCAGTCTCGATTCACGCTCTCTTGCCTCCTCTGCCTTGGCGAGATCGTCGTCTTTTGATTTGAGTGGGTAGCGCATAGCCTTGGGTTGTTAGTTAGCGACTGTTTCAATGCAGACACACAACCCACTTTTACACTGTCGTTGTGCAGATCCATACAGAACTGTATTCTCTGTCTAAACAACACCTGAGGCTCCTCCGTGTCGTAGATGTTACCACCCTGTTTGCTCTCCATGTAGCCTTGCTGGTGGTTGATGGTCGCCTCAATGACGCCCTCTCTTGCAGCCTTAGCCACAATGTACTCAGCGTCCTCCTCCGAATCAAGTCTCAGCTTAGCGCAGATGTCGCGGAGTGGGATGCGGCTGTATGCGAGCGAGATCATACGCAGACCAGTCCTGATGACGTTGTGTCTGAGTCTGAGAATGAGAGTGTACGTGTTGTCGCGGATAAAGTTGTCGCTGTGCTTCGACAGTGCGTCAGCAAAGAGCGAGAGGTCACCAACTCTGACAGCCTGCGTAATGGCCAAGTACCCGCCCTTCTCCAAAGAGCTTTTGAGGAGTTGCTGCTTGAAGATGGAGCGCTCAGGTATGTCACCCATCAGCAACTCGACCACGACAAAGAACTTGTATGCCTTGAGCGAGTATTAGCCTTACGTCCTGCTACAAACCCTCACTCACATTCTGCAAGAAGCCTGGTGCGATGTTACCACTTGGTGCTCTCCTAATCGCCTGTTGGAGATTATGGTGCGCTTCGCTGTAGTTGAGCTGCACGGCCTTCACGCGACCGAGGTAGTAGAGGTAGCGTGCGAGTTGTGGGTTGCCTGCGCCCTCTGGGAAGGTGGATTTAGCGATGAGCTTGTCAGCCTGGTCGTACGCCTTCGCTGACAAGAAGCAGTGAAGGAGGCAGTTAAAGATGACAGCCTGGCAATCGCTATCTTTCCTCAGCACCGCCGTTCTCTGACCAGCGAGGAGCTGTGCGCGAGCGTCTTGCTCTTGGCCGAGCAATTCGTGTATTCTGTAGTAGTAGAACCAGACTTTAGCTGCGAGAGGGTCGAAAGATCTTTTGTTGAGAGTTTGGATATTGTTGAGAGTAGCTTTGGCAAGCTCAAGTGCCTGTGTCGCGTTAGCATTCGTTGCTTGGAGTGGCTCCATACGCACGCTGGGCAGGTTAGGCTTGTCGATGAGTCTAAGGATGACGAGCAACGAGAGGTAGATATCCACCTCTGCGAACGTGCTCGCCTCGCTCGTCTGCACCGCGGAAGAGTCCACCTGCATGTCGTTGGAGAGATATGGCGAGAGTTGGGATTTGTAAGCTGGTGCTGTGTAGATTTGTGAGCTGACTGTAATTGCTAATGGCTGTGCTACGACGTACAAGCCAATTGCTGAATCGCTTGCTGGACGACATCGTCGCTCAATCTCTTGCGCAGCGTGGTCAAAGTACGCAACACTCTGCTCGTTATCCTCGGCTCAGTGTTGACCACCGCTCTCTCTATCAGCGACGCATTCTGCTTCATCTCTGCACAAAGATGAGATTGGACTGGAGATGGAAATGGTACCCAGGACTCACCAGCGAGCAGTGACTGCTCTGGCTTCATTTCCTCCTTGCTGTTCTCTACGGTAGCGTTCTCCGCTTCGTCGATTTTGATTTCTTCTGCCGCCATTGATGGGTGTCGTAAGTGAACGCGTCATCGGGACTGACGGTTGGTGGAATCATAACTACGCATCAAATCTAGTAGCTTATTAATATAGCTTATTAATACAGTAATAAATACACATAAAACCATTTCAATTTCCTTGTTGCACTGCTTGCGATCCAATTCGCTGCTCAATCTGTCTCATTAGCGCTAGCCTGTAAAACGCGTTTAGCGAGCTCAGAAGGAGGTTTCCAAGCTGTAGAGAGATGATGAGCGATGAACAGACTGGTCGGCAATCACTCACTGGGTATGTCTGTAATTTGACGAAAAAGTCCACCGTCGCCTCTCGCACAGAGGTGTGAGGATGCAACAGACCAAATCCTAGAGGCAGCGAGCCATCAAGGTGTGGCGGCAGTTGCTCCACGATCTGTTTGCCTTATGAGCGAGGTGCACATTTCAGCGAACACAAATACTCACCTCTACAACTTGCTCATACGTCTCTGCATTTTGTGCTAGACTGCGGTATATCAAATGAGCTTCAGACGGGTGCATCCCTTTCGCCGTTCTCAGTCGCTGTATTTGATGCGCCACATCAATGTCCTTAATCGCACGCTTTTTCAGGTACTGTTGGAAGTCCTGGTCAGGCAGTCAGTATGTTGTAGTACTCAAAGCAATCACACCACTCACATGCCTGTAATTCTTGTATGTGGCTGTGTCTTGCCATCCCTCAATCCGGAAAGCGTTGGCAGACAGTTCACGCAGGCGACTGTTCTCATCATTGAAAACTGTTCCACTTCCGAGTTGGCCATTGGAGAAGGGCTGTGACGGGAATCCTATAGAAGTGTAGCCATTCGACGACGCCTCTTCTTCGTACCTCGACGCCATTCTGACAAAAGACGTCACCAGATCTGTAAACCTCGCCCTAATGTGAGCTTCTCCATAGTGTTCGTTGATGAGAGCCATGATCTGAGATGCGTTAGCTGGGTTACTTTATATAACACCCCACAAACCTCATTCATGAATATGCTATCCGAAGACTCGCGATTACTGCTGTCGTTTCTCTGAGATGCCGTGATCGAAGCATCGTCAGAGGTATTAGACATGGCGCTAGAGAAACTATCCGACATTCCAAGCTTGGACCTTGATGGAGGGGAGCTCAGAGTGTGGTTGGTTGAGTGTATCGATTGGCTCGCGCTTCCTGACGACGCCGTCTGGTTCATGATAACAGATGACGGTATTGGAGTGCTTAAAGACGTATGCTGACTGCTGACACCGCTACTTAGGCTTTGATAAGTTGGGATGGCTGAAGGAGAAGACAACACGTTGTCTCTTAGTTGAGTGACAGGCTCAATTTGCGTCGACACTGTCACTTTGCCCGTGTTGATGTTGAAAAGAACGTCCCACCACGCGTGGTTGTCTTCGAAACGAGGATTGGTGACACCAGCGATGTATCCCGGTCTAAAGCATGTGAGCAAGGCTATCTGTCAAGTACACTAAACCCACATCATCAAAAAGTTGTCTAAGTCCTTCAGACAAGTGTAAGGGAAAGCTCGCTCGATGAAGCCTCTGAGAACGCCTCCACCGCCGCTGACGAGCGCGCAGGCGGCCAAAACAAAGTTGGTGACCAAGCTCGCTGGCTTACCGTAGCCCAAGAAGACGACGCGCTTTTGTGTGATGAGAGCATTGAAGAGCAGGATAATTGGGTGTGTGGATGCGCCGCTCGTATGCAAGTGAGGGTGCATGGGTGCAGAAGGGACTGGGTGCGCTGAAAAGGTCTGTATGAGGTTGATGATGGAGTACTGAGCGTGTTAGCTGGAAGACCCAAGTAAGAAGACACACTCACATCGCCAATTTCTTCGTCAAAGGTGGATAGCGGTACGCGAGTAGGCAGAGACAGCCTCTTGTAATCGACGTTCATGTAACTTATTGAGGTCTTGTAGTAGTGGGTGTCGACTGGCATTGTCTCTGGGATTGACGTCAGCGGAGGGATACGGAAAAACATGCTCACTGACCGAAGAATGACTGGCTTTGGCCGTTGTCTGACTGATCAGTGATACCAATGCTGGTCCTCTTGAGTTTCTCCTCGAACTCCTCCTCGAGAGAGTTGTTTGCCTTTGAGTTTGTGGAAGAGCGTCTGTTGCGTGCAAGGTCATCGTCGAACATGGGCTGGAAGGCATCCGAGTCATCTGACTGACGCTTGAAGAATAAGTGCGACCACTTCTCGGCAAACAAGTCCTTCCTGTCTGGCGAGGCCTTGAGAATCATCTTCTCTGACCGCGAAATGGGGGGTACGGTAGAGGTGCTCATGTTGTTGATGGCGTCATAGAGACGGGAGAGGATGGAAGGGGAGCCGGACTGGAAGTAGTCCTCGAGCGCGAGCAGCAGAATTGGTTTGTAAATGTGGATGTAGGGCTGCTTGGAGACGATAGCAAGAGCCTTAACCAAAGCACCTCTATAAACAGCAGTTAGCGTGCTATTCTCGCACCAGAAACCACCTCACCTCGGCACGGTATCGTCCTTTTTGGTTCTGACGAGATTCAAGACATAGAGAAGCTGGGGTTTCGCGTGCTCCTCCTGGAGGAGCATCTTGGAGTACGTTCTCCTGTGCTTGCTGGACGGTGTCGGGGCCTCTGAGTCGAGCGGGGGAGCGATAGTGTTGGCTGGGGTCTGGTTGAGGAAGAAGATGGTCCAGTCCTCGTTCTGGTCGTGCGCGCCCTCTGGAATCATGAGATCTGCCAGCAGACTGGGGCGGTGTGAGCTGTGCTGGCTGTGGGCATAAAAAGGCCGTGCTCACTGTTCGTCAGTGCCCGTTGGGTACGGGTACTGCTGGGAGAGACTGAGCGGGGTTAGAAAAAGCGGCAAGCATAACGAAACCCACGTAGAACCCTGATCTATATCAAATTCCGCTAGTAAGCAATACGCGACATTATTTTCCATGGCCGTCGCAGATGGACAGCTCAGATACGCAAACGGTGGTTGTGTTAGGACAGTCAAGTAAATGCTAAATTTGCTAACAAAAGTGGGTTTTTTGCAGAGATTTGCACGCTCTATAACGCCAGTAGTTCGAAAGTAAATCAAATCGTGTCAAAGGCATCGCTTTCCACCCAAAGCAGCCGCTGCTCGCAGCCAGTCTGCACAACGGCTCGATCCAGCTCTGGAACTACCAGATGGGCACCCTGGTCGATAGATTCGACGAGCACGACGGTACATCTCTTGTTCCCATCTCCCATCTCCCGCTCACTCTCCGCAGGCCCCGTCCGTGGCATCTCGTTCCACAGCACCCAGCCCCTCCTCGCCAGCGGCGGCGACGACTACAAGGTCAAGGTCTGGAACTACAAGACCCGCCGCTGCCTCTTCACCCTCCACGGCCACTTGGACTACGTCCGCACCGTCTTCTTCCACCACACCCACCCTTGGATCCTCACCGCGTCCGACGACCAGACCATCAGGATCTGGAACTGGCAGTCCAGGACCTGCATCGCCATCCTCACCGGCCACAACCACTACATCATGTGTGCGCAGTGGCATCCCACAGACGACCTCATCGTCTCCGCATCCATGGACCAGACCGTCAGAGTCTGGGATATCTCAGGCCTCAGGAAGAAGAACACCACGGCCTTCCCAATGTCTTTCGAGGAGCAGATCCAGAGAGCCAACGCAGGCCAAACAGACCTCTTCGGTTCCATGGACGCTACAACAAAGTTCGTGTTGGAGGGACACGACCGCGGTGTCAACTGGGTCACCTTCCACCCAACTCTCCCACTCATTCTCTCAGCTGGTGACGATCGCCAGATAAAACTGTGGAGAATGTCAGATACCAAGGCCTGGGAAGTCGATACCTGCCGCGGACACTTCAACAACGTCTCCTCTGCCCTCTTCCATCCGCGCCACGAGCTCATAATATCAAACGGTGAAGACAAAACGATTAGGGTTTGGGATATGTCCAAGCGCGCAGCAGTGCAGACGTTCAGACGAGAGAATGATAGGTTCTGGGTGCTGACTGCTCACCCTGAGCTTAATCTGTTCGCAGCCGGTCACGACAATGGTCTCATTGTCTTCAAACTTGAGCGTGAAAGGCCCGCATTCTCTCTCCACCAAAACATGCTCTACTACGTTCGCGACAAGGTTGTTCGCCAGCACGACTTGACCACTGGCGCCGATTCCGCTCTCCTGTCTATCAAGAAGCTCGGCAATGCTTACACACCACCTCGCTCATTGAGCTTCAACCCAGCAGAGAGAAGTGTGCTGGTAGCATCGGTGAGTTGATTGACCGGTCAAAGAGATGGACTGACAATAGCTCAGCCGGCTGATAATGGCTCTTACGACTTGGCAACGCTGCCAAGGAGCGTTCCAAACGAAGACGACTTACCAGACTCATCCATCGACGGAAAGCGCGGAACGGGTCAGAACGCCGTCTTTGTCGCGCGCAACAGGCTTGCAGTGCTCAACAATGAGGAGCAGACGATTGAGATTAGAGACTTGTCCAACAACATCACCAAGTCTGTCAAGTGTCCAGTGCAAACCACCGAGATCTTCTATGGCGGTACCGCCACGCTTCTTCTCGCAGGTCCAAACCAGGTGGTTCTCTTTGAGATCCAGCAGCAGAAGGTATTGTCAGAGCTTGCTTGTCCTCCTGTCAAGTACGTTGTGTGGAGCGCAGACAGCTCGATGGTTGCATTGCTGAGCAAGCACACGATCACACTGGCCAACAAGACGCTCACCTCGAGCAGCCTCATCCACGAAACGATCAGAATCAAGAGTGCCTCATTCGACGACAACGGCATACTCATCTACACCACCCTCAATCACATCAAGTACGCACTCCCACAAGGCGACAACGGTATCATCAAAACGCTGCAACAGCCTGTCTACCTCGTCAAGGTCAAGGGCAAGACTGCTTACTGCCTCGACCGTCAAGCCAAGCCAAGACAGATTGAGATTGATCCAACTGAGTACAGGTTCAAGCTCGCCCTCATCAAGGGCAAGTACGATGAGGTGTTGCACATCATCAGAACCAGCACGCTCGTTGGACAGAGCATCATTGCCTATCTCCAAAAGAAGGGCTATCCAGAGATCGCGCTGCACTTTGTACAAGACAAGTCCACCAGATTCGATCTTGCGATTGAGTGCGGCAACCTGGATGTCGCTCTCGAAGAAGCCAAGGGCATCGACAGGGAAGACGTGTGGGAGCGTCTCAGCCAGCAAGCTCTCAAGCAGGGCAACCACAAGATAGTTGAAATTGCATACCAGAAAACAAAGAACTTCGACAAGTTGTCCTTCTTATACCTCACAACCGGACATGGCGAGAAGCTGAAGAAGATGCAAAAGATTGCAGACATGCGCGGTGATCAGATGTCCAGATTCCACAACTCGCTTTATCTCGGTGACGCAGAAGCTCGTGCCAGGATTCTGATAGACGTGGGTATGTTGCCATTGGCGTACATGACGGCAAGATCGAATGGTTTGAGTGAGCTCGCTGAGGAGATTGCCGGTATGAGTGGTGTGGATGAGAGCAAGCTGGCCAAGATTCCAGTCAGTCAGAGTCAATTGAAGCCACCAACAGTGACACACAAGACGTACGAGGAGAACTGGCCATCGCTCACCAGCCACGAGAGCTACTTTGACAAGGCGCTCGAGAAGGTACTTGATCAGGGTGAGGGCGTGAATGAGCTTGACACACTGGACGAGTGGGCCAACCCAGACGAGTACGCTGGCGGAGCTGATGCGCCAATGGATGAGGCAGTCGCTGAGCAAGTCGAAGAGGGCGACGCTTGGGATCTCAGTGATGAAGATGTTCCTGCCCCAGAGCCGGAAGAGGAGGAAGAGGAGTTCGTGAATGCACCAAATGAAGTTACTGACAATATCACGGCTGAGGAGGCGATCGCTGCTGAGCCAGGCAGATCTGAAGCAGAGCTTTGGACTAAGAATTCGCCATTGGCAGTTGACCACGTTGCAGCTGGTTCATTCGAGAGCGCCATGCAGCTGCTGCATCGCCAAGTCGGTGCTGCTAACTTTGAGCCATTGAAGCCGCTCTTCATGGAGGTCTACCAGTCGTCTAGACTGTTTGCGCCAGCAAATGCTAATCAGATACCTTTCAATGTCTACCTCCGTCGCGATCCAAGAGCGACCGATCCAAAGACCTTCTTGCCGGCGAACGGAACTCTGAGCTTGCAAAGCATAGCTTCAAATGAGCTGCAAGAGGGATACAGGCTATTCAAGGCTGGAAAGTTTGTCGAGTCGGCAGCTGCGTTCAAGAGCATACTGATACAGCTCTTGCTGGTGTCTGTGTCGAGTGAGGAAGAGGCGAACGATGTGAGTGACGATGGATGCTTTAGAGATCTCGTTGCTCAATACTTTATAGGTTCGCGACATTGTCAACGTCTCGCGCGAATATTTGATAGGACTCACGCTCGAGATCGAGAGGAGAAGACTGGTGGCGGAAGAGCCTGACAACCAGAAGCGCATTCTCGAGCTGGCTGCCTACTTTGCAGAGTGTGAATTACAGCCAGCGCACTCGCAATTAGCGCTGAGATCAGCAGCCAACTCGTTCGAGAAAGCCGGCAACACCATCCAAGCTGGCTACTTTGCGAAGAAGCTGCTCGATCTGTCACCAACAGCAGCCAACGTCGTAGCTAAAGCTAAGAGTCAAGTGAATGGTGCTGATCGTAATCCTCGCTCTAACGTTCAAGTTGACTTTGATGAGAAGTCTAGCTTCCGCGTGTGCCCTGCTTCCCTCACCCCTATCTACCAAGATCAGGAGGCCGTGGAGGATGTCTATACTGGCGCTGCTTACCACGCAAGATATAGCGGATCTCTGTGTGCTTTGACGGGTATCAATAGAGTCGGAGCACAGTGTAGCGGTTTCCGTTGCTTTGTTTAAAAATGTTTGAATTCATTGTTTTCTTAGTTTCTTAATGGAGATGGGTGTGTGAGTGGAGTGCAAGGGATCAGCACGAGCGCTTGTCAGCTAGCCCAGATTCTGTCGACATTAGAGTGGTGCATGTAGAAGAGCGGGTCGTTTGGAGATGAGTTGTTTGTGCCATCCGTTCTCATATCTCCCCAAAGTGCCAAGTGGATTGCACCGTGTGGGCCTGGGAATGGGTTTGGGTTGTGGATTGGGTCTGGCGACTCAAGCGCTACCGAGAAGTCCTTGTACGTAGCGATCGATGAAAGATTTTTCATGTTCTCTGGGTTGTAGCCACGCTGACAGTACGGACCAGGGCCAGTCCACGGGTAGTTTGCCGTCATTGGGAGGTTCCTAGTGAGCATGTGTGGGAATGGGAACTGGATCTGGTGATTCGCGAAGGCGCCGTCAGTGATTGTGGTGGAGTCTGCATAAATGTGAGTAGGACGCGTCAAAGGTGCGCACAACTCACTGTAGACATTGTTGTAGTCGAAGTTACCGTAAGTACCGAAGCCGATCTCAGGATCGGCGTTCCAGATGTTTGACGCGCTGAGATCTTGCCAGTCTTGCTCCCATGCCCAGTATGGCATCTCGCCCTCCCAGCCGCACTCTTGCAGCTCGGCGTGGTACGCCTTGACGAACCAGCGGTGCCATGGCAACTGTGAGAGTGTTAGAGATCGTCAAGAAGTGAAAATTTGACTTTCGAAGCGGCCGACCCAGTGGATTGCGTAACCGGGATATTGGTGGGTCCAGACGAAGTCTTCAAATCTCGAGGCTTGCTGGACGCCGTTTGGAGAGAGCGATGGCTTCTGCATCATGCACTGGATGGCGCCGAGGAAGCTCGCCTTCTCGTCGCCGTTGAGGCTATTCCAGTTGCGGCGGACGCCAATGTTGTCGCATTTTGGCTTAGCTGGGCTGGCGAGAGCGCCTACAGCAAGAGCTGCTGAGAAGAGAGCCAGGTTTACCATTGAGGGGGTTTACAGAAGTATGTGGTAGGAGAGGAAGAGGGTGGGCGAATGTTTTAGGTTATAACGACATGTAAACAAGCTGTACAAGAGAATCGACAATCACCGTAGCGAGATCAATGTTACGTGTTTTCATGACATTGAGAGATGTTCACCTTTATAGTATGTGCTGCAACGCTGCGGCCTTGACTAGACCACACGAAAGCCTCATTGTAAAGAAACTTCAATTAGGACCTCTCGCTTCCAATATGCGACACACTGCTCCGCGTCGTCGCTCAGTGCTCCTTCGGAGATAAATATAAACGCTTTGGTCGATACCGAGTGACCTAGGCATCGAAACTTCTTGTGTTTTTCCTTACCTCTGCTCTTGAGGCACGTCTTGAGCCTGTCGAATGCCGGGAGGCCGCAGAGGTGCTTTGGATTGAACTTGACGTTCGCGCAAGAAGAGACGATATGCACTTCGGCGTTCATCGCGTCATCCTCATTGAGCATAGCGGTGCTGTGGGCTCCGATATTCGCTCTCTCGTTCCTGTTCTCGACTTGTGGCTCCAGATTTATTGTTGAAGTACGACTAAAGTTAAGTGCAGAGGCGAGAGTGTCTCTAACAAAGTCGTGGCGACGTTGTCTTTACTGCCCTTTGCGCCAGCAAGCTTTCTCATGACCTGAGTGTTTCGCTTCTGGTACAGGCGGCAGTGTGAAGTGAGTGGATGAGGAATAGCGCGAAGACGGATGCCAGTCGGGATTTGCACGTCGCTGAGAGTAAAGAAGTGGTGGTATAGAACAATAGTAAGCCAAGCTTTGTCGAACTTGTTTATATCTAACATCCAGAGCATCTTCTGGTCGTCTGACAAGTGATTCTCAAGGTCTGCCTCGACGCTGTCGTAGTACTGGTCATTTCAGACTTTCTGGGAGTCGACGCCTTTGTGTTGTTTGCTGCCAGTGACGACTGCTTCCGTTCCCTCGAGCACCGCTGATCGCGATGCCTTATTCGCAATCTTGACATGGGACGCGATGCCTAGACTACTCCTGTTGCGTGAATGGATGACCTTAAACGCTTCCTCGTATGACTTGATGTATTTGCTGTTGCCGGTTCTGCAAAACTCGCCGAATAGAACATGATCAAGTGCGACTAGCTCTTTGCCGAGGTGTCTGGTCTCCATCACGTGCAGAGAGTACCTAGTGTCAGTCTGAATGCAGATGGACATTATGAGCTATGATTCCTGGTGCGTGAAGATTGGTAGCTGTTTGATTTTGCGCCAGGCTCTGTTGATTTTCTCGGCGAGGAACGCGCGACGGGCAAACTGAGGACCAACTACTGATCCAAAAACCTTGACGCCATTTTGCCTAATGTCCGCCTCAGTGACCTCAATACTTTTGGTATGATTGAACTGTATGACGTCTTGGAATTGAAGGAAGAACGTTTTTACGGCCTCCAATGTTAAGTGAGTGCCGTAGACTACGGTGTCGTCGAGGTAGTTGACGACCTTGACATTGGCGGCGAAACCGTCTAAGTTAGTGGCTAGCTGCTCGAACAAGTCCCGTATGGCCACCGAGAAGAGAAGCGGAGCTAAGAGATCACCTTGCTTCGCTCCTTGGGCGCTCTCGAGGACTGCAGCGTTCTCCCCGTCGAACGCTACGAGCGGTGAGCTGTTGTCATAGCACCACTTCATGGCTCTCCTGAGGGGTTGGGCGTGTCTGGCTACACCAGCAGCGACCAGTTGACAGTCTAACGCGTTGGAAAGCGTTGAAGAACGTCTGGCGCGAATATTTGATAGGAATCACGCTCGAGATTGAGAGAAGACTGGTGGCTGAAGAGCCTGCTGGCTGCCTACTTCGCAGAGTGCGAGTTACAGCCAGCGCACTCGCAATTGGCGCTTAGATCGACAGCCAACTCGTTCGATAAGGTCGGTCACACCGTCCAAGCTGGCTACTTCGCGAAGAAGCTGCTCCAAGATATATCGGATCTCTGTGTGCTTTGACGGGTATCAATAGAGTCGGAGCGCAGTGTAGCGGTTTCCGTTGCTTTGTTCAAAAGTGTTTAAATTGATTGTTTTCTTAGTTTCTTTTATGGTGGAGATGGGTGTGTGAGTGGAATGCAAGGTATCTGCAGTGCAGCACTGCGTTGCGCTGCGTTGCAAAGACAAAGTAGTCAAGGCAGACGCACTTGCAACAATCTCAAATCACTGCCAGACAAATCAAGTCTTAAAAGAATGTGTATTATTAGTATCCAAAGATTACAGTGATAAAAAAGACAATTGAAAAGAAGGAAATGGTCCAGCTGAGCTCAAATGTGTCTGTCTCGCATCTATCGAACAACCCATGGTTCCATGTCTTCGTACGTGTAGCAAAGTGGCCATTCAGTGGTGTCCATGACGTCGCTAACCTTGAGATCCTCCGATCCCATGGCATTCTTTTCAGCGTACAGCAGCGGGTCGTCGAGCTGAGCAGCAAGACCGCTTCTCATACCCGTCTCCCAGTAGAAGTCAGTGTTACCTTCGAAGTCGTAGAGGTGCTTCTCGTCAAGTGCTTGCCAGCTAGCCCAGATCCTGTCAACGTTAGAGTGGTGCATGTAGAAGAGTGGATCGTTTGGAGATGAGTTGTTTGTGCCGTCCGTTCTCATATCACCCCAAAGCGCCAAGTGGATTGCGCCGTGTGGACCTGGGAATGAATTTGGATTGTGAATTGGATCTGGAGATTCGAGCGCTACCGAGAAGTCCTTGTACGTAGCGATCGATGAAAGATTTTTCATGTTCTCCGGGTTGTAGCCGCGCTGACAGTACGGACCAGGGCCAGTCCATGGGTAGTTGGCCGTCATTGGGAGGTTCCTGGTGAGCATGTGCGGGAAAGGGAATTGAATCTGGTGGTTCGCGAAGGCGCCGTCGGTGATGGTCGTTGAGTCTGCAGAGATGTAAGAAACATTCTCACATGCAATTTGCAACTCACTGTAAACGTTATTGTAGTCAAAGTTACCGTAAGTACCGAAACCGATCTCAGGATCGGCGTTCCAGATGTTGGATGCGCTAAGATCTTGCCAATCTTGTTCCCAGGCCCAGTATGGCATTTCGCCCTCCCAGCCACACTCTTGCAGCTCGGCGTGGTATGCCTTGACAAACCAGCGGTGCCATCTGAATCAATCGTTAGCGCGTTCGGCACGGGTGAAAATTTTCACGGACGGAAGAAATTTCGCGACCCAGTGGATTGCGTAACCTGGATATTGGTGGGTCCACACAAAGTCCTCAAACCTCGAGGCTTGCTGGACGCCGTTTGGAGAGAGCGAGGGCTTCTGCATCATGCACTGGATGGCGCCGAGGAAGCTCGCCTTCTCGTCGCCGTTGAGGCTATTCCAGTTGCGGCGGACGCCAATGTTGTCGCACTTTGGCTTAGCAGGGCTGGCGAGAGCGCCTACAGCGAGGGCAGCTGCTGAGAAGAGAGCCAGGTTTACCATTGAGGGGGTTTATAGAAGGATGTGGTAGGGGAGGAAGAGTGTGGGTGAATTTATAACGTGCCCGAGAATGCCTGTCAGACAACATTCCTGAGCTATTTATGGTTGGAATGGGAATGCTATGAGGGACGTTTGGGGGGAGTGTTATGGAGTGGCAGCAGTGTGGGTGTGAGTGTAAGTGTGGCAGAGCGCTGTGATTTAACGCCGATTCATTCCTTAGATTCTCCGCTATCGTCACAGTTTAAAGTAGCGCAGAGGCATTTTGAGGACAGAAAATTTATGCGATTTGTACAGTAAGCAACGTGGTACACGACTTGCAAGTGATTGGCGTTGTTTTCTGTCTACCAGTCCCCGTTGAACTCGCTGCAGGGGCTGATGACGCAGTCGTCATCATAAGCGAAGTGCTGTAGCTTTACCGTTGGTATACAAACACTGCTATCCACAGCAGTCTCGAAGCATTGCTTGTGCTACCAACCTTTCTCTTCTCCTCCCCTAAATTTCAGGGCTTATCGCAGCAGCGCATGATATCATAGCTCGCAGCACTGCCAAGTAGGAGTAGTGAGTGAAATTGCAATAATTATTTCTGCGTCTCTGCAGCACCTCAAAATCCACACGCCCGTCCTCTTGCCTGTGTCCGCTGGCTAGAAATAGGCTGTGCAGCATTCCGATCAGATTGCAACCGATTTAGCACACTGAAGCGCTTGAACGCACTATGACATACACAAATCAATACACCTCCCCTACGCACACCCTCCGTGCCTGTTTTACCCCGCGGCCAATCAAACCTTCTTCTTCCGTTGCGATCATGTTGTTCTCCGCACTTTTTAGAAGGGAGCCCCGAATTACGCCGACGACGACGACGCAGACCAAGCCAGCGCCTAGAAGGCCCTCAGAGACCACCACCAAGCCTAATCAAAAGCGTCTGTACGGCCCAGATCTCCACTTTGACGATCCACAATCAAATGCTGTGGGGGAGATCGACAACGACGTAGTGAAGGAGTGGGTGGATGATACAGACAATGTGGGTGTTATTTGCGTTATTTTGGTGTATTCAGCTAACGCCATCCCAGCAATCTCCATCTCCTACGCTAAAATTGGATTGCAATTTGAAGAGGAACAGTTTACGCATTTCAGCGAGAGATAAAGCGCCTTCAGTCATCTCTACAGAGTCTGCGAGGCCCACTTCACCCTCCATGTCAATCGCACCTATCTCGCGCTTCTCCCAGTCGCTCAGCTTCACTTACGATAGCCTGAGTCCCAAAGTCCTGATACGGTTGAGCTGGGTGGACACAGACGAGGTGCTCTTGGAGGATGTCGTCGATGGTGGCTGGGACAAGCACTGGCAATCGCCCGACAAACTGGATCTTGTGGCACACCAGCAGGGACTGCAGAAAGGTGACCACGACGATTCAGATGCCGAGTCAGTGCTGTCGAGTGATCTCAGCAAGCTTGAGATGAAGTTGAAGATTGATTTGATCGGCTGCGATGGCAACGGCGAGCCTAGCGCGCCTATTAACAAGCAATCGACGTATTTGCACATCCAGCGATGTGACGAATGCTGGCTGCTCAGGGTAGACAAACGCATTGGATACATCGGCAGCAACCATTTCAACCTGCACGAGATCTACGGCTTATCGTCGCACACGCGCGATGATACCACTGATAACACACCGTCTAATGACATCAAGCAGAGCGTGATGGATGAGCACGTCGGCGGTGAATGCGTCATCTGCTTAGCGTCACCAAGAGACACACTGCTACTTCCCTGCAGACACCTCGTCGCCTGCAAAGATTGCGCTCACAGAATGACTGATTTCGGCGGTGGTGCCACACAGCCAGACAGAGAAGGCGGTATATGGGGTCAAGAGAACAGCGAACCTTCCACTTCCACACCAGCACCCCCTACAAACCCGACAAACGACCCAGTGTCGGCTGCAGAAGCCGGTAGAGCTCAACGCAGACGCAAACGCAAGCCTAAAGGGTGGTATTGTCCAATTTGTCGTCAGCCATACTCCGCGATGCTCAGAGTGGCATTCAAAGACCAGCAGCAATCTTGAATTGTATCTGACACCTTGTATCTTACACCTTCTTGTATTCATATTGCTTTCCTTAAAGATGCTCCTTAATGAACACCTTCCACCACCAGCCAACAGTCGGCACCAAGCTGCAGGGCAAAATAGCAACCAATGAGTTCAAAGACGTTAAGGAAATCTACTTGAAGCTCGTCGGTGATGTGCACATACGCGTAGGCGAGTATAGCCGCTCGATTAGCCTCGTGGATGACACAATCGGGTTGTTCAACGCGGAGATGGCAAACAATCCAGCGCCGCTAGACGAGCGAGCCAATCAATTCGAGTACAGCTTCAATTTCAGCGATAGCCTGCCGCCCTCTTATCGCGATCGGCGTGACGAGGATAGCGTCGACGTTGAGTATGCACTGGTTCTATGCACAGAGTATAGAAAGCTGTTCAAGAAGACGAGGAAGCAGAAAATTCCATTCAATCTGGTAAAGTCATCGAGTAATCCCATCGAGCTGGGTGATATCAACGTCATAAGGAATAGTGTTATGCACAACAAGGCGAACATTAGTGTGGAAGTGCATGCACCCAACTCACCCATCATACCAGCCAACAAACCACTGCCACTCAACATCGCCCTCACACTCACCAGCAAGCAGCTGCTCGAGGAGTTTGACTTGACATTGCACTTCACCCGCCTCACCAAGCTGAGGACACGGCGTTGGCACGACTTCCAGTGCATAGAGAAGGTGCTCCTCACGCTGCACAAAGCTGACATGGTGTACCAGCACACAGACTTCCACAGCAGCCAAGTCACGCACCATTACAGCGTCAGTCTAACGATGAGTGATGTGTCTGATTTTGAATACAAGGATCTGCTGTCTATAAGTCACTACGTCAGCTTGTGCTACAACAGCACCCAGCTCGTAGCCTTCGATGCTCCACTCATGCAACCCTCAATGCCGTCTTCGAATGCGCCTCCTCCGTATTCTGATCGCCCTGGTCAGCTTCATCCTCTGTGAGGACGAGGTAGAGCTCTCTGCCGTGCGTTATGATCGCCAATGCAACTTCTACCGTGATGAGAGCGATAATGATAAGTTCCATGCGATGACTCGTCTGACTGTGGGGTCGTTATTAGGTGGAGGGTGGGTGTACAAACGCACTCACGTCTGCAGATAATCTCTCAGAGTATCTTGTACCTATATTGTATCATAAATGCATGCTTTCTACCAACGCAAAAACACCACCCACATCTGCAGCATATGTGATCTTCTGATTCACTGCGTCAACGCGTGGCTTGATGTCGAGTACCTCTGACACCTGCTGGAAGTAGCTCTCGAGTACTTGCTCATCCCACAAAGCATCTGGGACACCCCAGAAATTTTCACCTTCATTGTCAAGCTCGAGGTTAAGGCCTTGTCTAAACCTAAGCAACACACCCATGCTACTCGCTATAGCCTTTCTGTCCATCTCTGGAGGGATCTTGCCATTGAGAGCGAGGTAGGAGGGGATAGACGAGACTTTGGAGAGGTAAGTGGAGAGCTGAGACTCGAGAGCGGACAGTTTAGCGCTGCGGCAGAGAGCATGCGAGAAGGAGTATTTGGCAAGCAGTAACGGGAAGTCGTTGATGTTGAGTTGGGTATTGGATGCGAGGGTTGTGATTGCTGAGGATGTTGGTGTGTTGAGCACTGTATCCTCACCGAGAACGATAAGATCACCCTGCAGTCTAGTCGATCTGTAAAGTATGTTAGCCACAGAAACTTAACGCACTCTCCTACGCACTCTGACGAATCAACTACGTAATCGAGCTGCTCAGTCTCGTACTCGAGGTACCGGTTCTTCTCGACCCAGCCAGCATTCAAGCCCAAGTCCATCTTATTAGACCAGTTGAATCTACCGCTCTTCTCCAGAACCTTCTGCAGGCTGTTCTGGCTGCTGCCGCGTCTGATAACCTGGCGGAGGAAGAGCTCGCCCTGCTCTACGTCCATGCCCCAGGTGACGAAGCTGCCTGATCTGAATATGAACACCTCCTTGTCGCCGTTACTGTCGAGTGGGATATAGATAGCGCCATCTGCGTCTGGGACGAGATACGAATCGTAGGAGAGTGACGCTTTCAGTGCATCAAAGTCGTATCTTTCGGCTGTAGAGAAGGCATGCACAGGCATAACATTCGTACGGCCAGGACGATTACTCAGTTTTGATCTCACTGGCGCAGATTGCTCAGCGGCAGTCCTCCTAAGCACTGCTTTAGGTTTTGGTTTATTGAGTGGTAAAGCCGTTGCATGTAGCTGTCTGTAGTTCTTGAATGCGTTCGCTGCGTTCGCTGATGATGCAACTTGCTTTAATCGGAACATAGTGGTTGGCTCGCAACGACCAAGAGTCAACTAAAGTTGCGATGAAGAATCTGCTCATTCTGGTCACTGGTTCTGTAGCTGCCGTGAAGCTGCCGTTGCTCGCCCAAGAATTCAAATCAAAGTACAACGTGAAAATTGCTATGACACAAGCAGCGACCAAGTTCATCAGCGATGAGGATATGGATCTGGGTGTGCCCGTGTACAAAGACTCAGATGAGTGGAAGCTCTTCACCAAGCTCGGCGACGATATCCTCCATATCGAGCTCAGGAGGTGGGCTGATATCGTCATCGTAGCGCCGTTATCAGCGAATACGCTGGCTAAGGTCAGCCACGGCCTGGCAGACAACCTCGTCACTTCGATCATCAGAGCCCTCGATCCCCAGACGCCGGTGCATGTCTTCCCCGCTATGAACACATTCATGTACAACAATCCACTGACAGCGCAGCAGCTGGGAGTGCTCACTGACACGCTCAAATTCCACGTGCATGGCCCGGTATCAAAGCGGTTAGCGTGCGGTGACGAAGGTGAGTTTGCTGTATGGGATGGTACACGAAGCGAGAAGACTGACCACGCAACTACAGGAATCGGGGCTATGGTCAGCTACCAGGAAATTGTACAAATCGTCGATAAAATTTAACTCACTTGATCATCTGCATTGACCTTGTCCTTGTCTCGTACTAGACTGCAGCTGGACTCATGTCTAATTTCTTTGGTTCCATTGGGTGAGCACAGTGGCTACAGCGCTGTCTTGTTATTTAACATTCACCAGCCGCATACGCACGAAATCAAACGCACAGAAAAGATCTCCAACTTCGCCCACAACTCAGCAGCAGCAAATACCCCAAATACCCAGCAGCAACAGCAACCCCTCTAAGCCACTCTTCCTCTGCCAGCCATTCGTCAAAGCCGCGCTCGTCAAGGGCAGCTTCAAGACCATCGTCGTCCTCCCAAAGCACGTCGACGTCAACGAATGGGTCGCTATCAACCTCTTTGACTTCTTCCACAACCTCAACGCCTTCTACGGCGTCATATCAGAGACCGTCACCATCGAGAACAACCCAACCATGTCCGCAGGCGTGAACTTCGACTACACCTGGATCGATCAGTCCAGGAAGCTCGTTAAGCTCCCAGCGCCGACTTACATCGACTACGTCATGGTCTGGGTACAGTCTCTCCTCAACGACGAGCTCGTCTTCCCCACTAAGCAGCACAACTACTTCCAGCCCACCTTCCCCTCCTCCGCCAAGCACATCTACAAGCAGCTCTTTAGAGTCTTTGCACACCTCTACTGGGCACACTTCACCTCCTTCCTCCACTTAAGCTTGGAGGGTCACCTCAACTCCCTTTTCGCTCACTTTGTTGCATTCGGTACAGAGTTCGACCTCATCGATCAAAGAGACGTAAACGGCTCAGGCGTAGGCGAACTCATGAAGCTGTGGAAGGACCAGGGCACTTTGGATTTGTAGTTTCTCTTTATCAATACATCATAATTCATGACAAATGTCTTATTTTACATACTGTACCATCGAATATGTACTCAAGAAGTTCTCTTCTCCACTTGGGAATACCTTGACCATCCACTCATCCTCGTCGTTCGTCAGCAGCTGTGCCAGCTCGCCCTTGTAGTCTCCCTCAATAACCATCGCTTGCTGTCGTCTATCGAATGCTCCATCACCAGGCTGTACTGGTGTCACGAACTGATGCGAGATTGTGATTCTCTCAGCACTGTCATCCAGCACTCTAACCACCACATCGTCGTTCGCGTTACAGCCTTGCAGCGATCCATACTTTCCATCATACTTGGCCCTCTTGAACTGTCCAATCGAGTCGATTCTGACCTTGATGTTGACATTGTCCTTGTACCAGTCGCTTGGTGGACCATGTCTGATCTGCATTCTCGATGGATGGATCTGAGGTCCTGAGCTTGAGTCGTACGGCGTCGAAGCTCCCACGCCAGGTGTTGGTGCACCGTACGGCGTAGGTGCCATACCCCCTGCTGGCGTTGGTGCGCTGTATCCAGGCGTGTTGTAGTTGTACCCTCCGCCAGGTGTTGGCGCACCCGGCGTAGGCGCACCTCCATACGGCGTTGGTGCTGACCCATACGGCGTTGGAGCACCTCCGTAAGGCGTAGGTGCAGAATACTGGGCGTCGTTAGCTGGGCCATCAACCAAGTATGCGACACCCACATCATCGTGCGAGTCCCAATTAGGATTGCCGACCGGCTGTGGCGACGTGCTGCCAAAGTTGACCGACTGCTGTCTGCCTGGCGACACAGACGCTCCCCATCCTACGCTGCTCTGGCGATCGTCGAACTGAGGAGACACATCGTTCGACCACGAGTCGTCGCGAGTGCTGGATGAGTTCCTGTTTGGCGACACCGATCCCCAGCCTGGATCGTTATCTTGTGCTGCTCCAGCTGCAGGAGTGTTGCTGCCCCAGTTGTTCGCAGCAGGCGTTCTACCGCCAGCACCCCAAGCACCCATAGGTGTTTTGGAGCCAGCACCCCAGCCAGGCGTCTTTGAGCCAGCGCCCCATCCGGGTGTCGCTCCACCGCGTGCGCCAGGCGTCTTTCCTCCTGCTGCCCATGCACCTGCTGCTGGCGTTCTCGCTCCTGCACCCCAGCCCGGTGTCTTGGAGCCTGCTGCCCACGCACCAGCTGCTGGTGTCCTTCCTCCAGCTGGACCACCAGGAGTACGTCCTCCGGCGCCCCATGGCGTTGCGCCTCCTGCACCGAACGGCGTCTTGCCTCCACCTTGCCATGGCGTTGCACCGCCCATGTTTCTAGGCGTGGAGCCACCAGACATTTGAGATGCTTCTCTTGATCCTCTGTCGCCTTGGTTCTGGTTCCTTGGTGGTCCGACATACGTATCCAAGCTGACGAGCTGGTTGTTGTGGCGCCTCATACACATTTCCTTCTCCAAAGAGATGATCTTTGAGTTCGTCGTCAACTCAATGCGGATCTGGTTACCGTTCGTTCCTTTTACGACACCAATCATACCCTTGTACGAACCTCTGATGATCTGGACTGGAATGTCTGCCAGCTTGTCCCTCATACCTTTACCAAGCATTTGAGAACCAACCATACCACCCTTCTCTTTGACTGGGTTGACGCTGTTCATCGCAGGGTTCATCTGCGACAAGTCGACTGAGGAGTTGTTGAGAGTCTTTGGTGCAACTGATGCCAAAAGTGTTGATCGAGTGATGAAAACACCACTGTTCTCGCTGATCTCTCTATTGTAGAGGAAAATGAACACCGATCTGTGAATATGCAAGACTTGACCTTTGCGCTGTTCACCCTCGACCTCCTTAACCATATCACCAATACGAATGTCGTGGTTTTCAGAGTCTGTTGCGACTGCTCTGCGGGAGTCTCTACGCATCGAAATTTGGCGCGGACCGACTGTCCTGACAATGCCGTTTTGATCGAGTACCTTGAATTGGTTGTGCTCAGTCTTGAAAATGACACCGGCAGTCTGTTGGTCCAACTGCACCAGGTCGTGCAACTCGTAAGCACCAACTGTGTTGTGTGCAGCACCAATTTCTGCAGCAACTCTGATATCTCTCGAGAAGACGGAGAGCTAAGTGGAGTTAGACCTGTGAGTATGCTAATGAAGTACAACTCACCTCAAGCTGCGACATGTCAGATATGAACGTGACAGTGTTCTCCCTGTCGTTTATGGAAATAACAAGACCAGTCTCATCTGTATACTTGCCGTTGATGACCTTGATGTGATCACCGGTAGCAAACTTCTTGCGGACACTACGAGCCAGCACTTCGACTTGCTGATTGAAGTACTCTTCTACGTTCGCTTTGATCGTGACAACATCTCCTCGTAAAGCAGTGATGGAACCAACAATACCAGCCAATTGGCCTTCAAAAATCTCAACTACATCACCTGGTTGAAGAATGGCGACCGTTTGCTTGACAGCGTCAGCCATCATGTTCAAATCGATCTCTCCACCGGAGCCTTCACCACTTTGACTAGCAAACTTGGTGATCTCGTCGATTTGTGGGTTGACATCTTCAGTCTGAAGACCGGAGATCGCAATGTCCTTCTCGAGCAAGCCATCTTTGAAAGTGTCACCTTGGAAGACATACTTGTCGGACTTCTTTGTCGATGATCTTTGGCCATACGCTTTTAAAATGTCTGCGTGGTTGTAGAGCCTTTGTTGAGGTCTAAATGAGACAGTAGAGTTGGCTCCCTTCTTGCGCTTCTTTCCGTCAGCGCCGACATACGTGTTCTCCTCTTTTGGATTGAGATCGATACGCGGGATGAACTTGACACCAGCAACTTCACCGTTCTCCGTGATGTCCATGACTTGCGCCAAGTCGCCCTGGTACTTGCCTCTCTTTATCCTCACCCAGGAACCTGGCTTGACTTCCTTGACTTGCTTCCTGATCTTAAGCAGGTCTGCCATTTCATCGACGGGGATGAGCATTGGCTTACGATCGGCAGATGCAGATGAGTAAACACCGACGAGACCTTTGACAGCCTCGAGGACGTGAGCAGGCGATCTAGCCTCGATGTAGATGAGACCCTGTATGGAGTCGCGACTGAAGACAGAGTAGATCTCGAGGGGCTTTGAGCCCCATTCATTGGCGACGAACTTGGACATCAACGATATGACAATGTCCTTCTCCCTACCTGGCCTACATCTGACACCCCAGAGACTAGGATCCTCAACGGAAGGCATGAGCAGCCTCTGAGGGACTTCATTCATCTCGCCCTGGTATCTCGATTTGCCGAATCTCTCCCTGATGTTCTCAGCGATCTGCTCAGCGTCTTGGTCATATAGCTCTCGTTCACGCCTGTCTATTCTGGTGTGGCCGCCTCTGATAGCTCTTCCGCCCTCCTCTGGCTCGTCTGTCTCCTGTATGAATTCGAGATCTTTGCCCGCGACTTCGTCATCGTCGTCAGCCTCTTCGTCGTCGTCGTCAACCTCAGCTTCGACATCGAGGAATCTATTCCTTGGGTTATTCTGCTTGCGCTTCTTCTTGGTAGGCCTGTCGTCGTCGTCGTCGTCATCTTCAGCTTCCTCGTCGTCCTCAGCGTCCTGCTCCTCCTCCTCATCTCTAACGTCGTCGTCTTCCTCAACGATACGCTCCTCGACCTGTGACGCGCGTAAGCTGTGCCCATCTCCTCATAGCCACACGTACTGGGTTCTCTTCGTCGTCATCGTGCACTTTCTCGTCCCCAGAGCTGTGATCGAGCTTCTCATCGATATCTTCAGCCTTTAAATTCGGCTTAGGATCTTCGTATTCCATGCTTTTTATTTTTTATTTTATTTGGTTGTCGCTGTACTGCTCAAAGAATTTTCAGTGGGCTTTCCTTTAGGACTTCCAACTTCAAGACGAAATGGTGAATAAAGAAATGAAAAACGGGAACGCGGCTAACGAGGCAACAGGCCCCAACTGACAAGAAGACCCCTAAGACTCGCTCAGCCATCAAGGACGTTGTCACTCGTGACTACACTGTCAACTTGCACAAGCGTACGCACGACAGATCGTTCAAGAAGCGTTCTCCATGGGCCATCAAGTCCATCGTCTCTTTCGCTGAGAGAACCATGGGTACCAAGGATGTCCGTCTTGACCCTAAGCTCAACCAGCAAGTGTGGTCCCGTGGTGTGAGAAGCCCACCACGCCGTATCCGTGTCCGTCTTGAACGTGAGTGAACAATTATTGCTAATAGAAAGAGCAGCATTGGCTGGTACAGACTGGGTTGCTTGATTCATTGATAGGGTGACACCGACTGGATGTCAAATTTGATTGTGCACTCCCGTTCGTCATTATGAACGCGGGCTTGTTTCTCTAAACAAGAGCTCACTCTGATAATGAATCTTGTCTACCTGCAGTTTTACTGGTCACCGCTCTTTCTATTGCATTGCAATGCTAGAGCAAGGCGGCTGACGTGGTCATCCATGGATGATGCTGCAGGTAAGCGCAATGACGCCGAAGACGCAAAGGAGAAGCTCTACACCTACGCCTCATACGTTCCATGCACCAACTTCAAGGGCACCGTTACTGAGGTGAGTTTTGCCCAAGAGAGAAGACACTGGCTGACTCTGATAGGTCGTTGACACTGAAGCTTAAGTTACTCAAGTTGAGGCTGCTTGATTGTGATTTGTACAAGGGTTCTATAAATTGTATTGATCGCATCATTAGGCGTATCCCTTGTGTGCTGTGCTCGTCCTATCTTACTCTACTACTCTCCTCTAAACCACCATGTGCAATTCGGACCAGCTCGTTATTTCTACAGACCCGCTGCATCCAGCCAACCTGATCCCTGAGCTGTGCGAGAATATGTATCGTCAAGGATGGGTCACAGGCACTGGCGGAGGCATATCGATCAGAGACGAGTGAGAGAAGCAGTGATGAGTGGCCTTAGCTGATGGTGGCTGTAGGAACATTGCATACATCGCTCCATCAGGTGAATTGCTGTAGTCGTTCGTCGATTACCGCGCTAACGATAACAAGGGGTACAGAAAGAGCGTATCAGGCCAGAAGACATGTTTGTATTGAAGGTGCAGGATCGTAGCGTTATCAGGCAGCCTGGCAGGGGACTGAAGGAGTCAGCGTGTACGCCGCTCTTCTTCAATGCATTCAATATCCGTGGTGCACTCAGCTGCATCCACACCCACTCGCAGCACTGTGGTGCGTCTTGCAGTACATGCATACACACAGCACTAACACCTTACACAGTCATGGCTACGTTGCTCTGGGGCAAAGAGTTCCGAAGTAAGTTTTGCATCGAGACATACAGCAACATGCTTACAAAAATGCAGTCTCTCATCAAGAGATGATCAAAGGCGTCCGTAAAGCTGGTATGTCCGAGGCGTTGACCTATCTGGACACACTTGTCATCCCTATAATCGAGAATACGCCGAATGAGGAGGATCTGATGGAGGGAATGGCTGAGGTGAGTGTGTCAGCACAGCTTGAGGTAGCTCACATGTCCAGGCAATGCACAAATATCCAAATGCGCCTGGTGTGCTTGTCCGGAGACACGGAATCTATGTCTGGGGTGAGTAGCGACAGCCAGCTGAGACGCAATTGGCGCTGACGAGCTCTACCATCAGGACCAACTTGGGAGAAGGCGAAAGCGCAGACCGAGGTGGGTAGCGGCTAAATTTTCAGATACCGTGCCTGACGCTGCTGCAGTGTATCGACTACCTCTGCGAGCTGGGAGTAAAGGTGAGTGATACTATTCACTGCATCTGAATACTAACTTGCACCCCAAGATGCGTCTTGCTGGAATGAGAACAGTGCCAGATGACGGCGAAGTCATCATTCCTTGAGTTGAATAGAGCATTCATATTATTTATAGCGCATGTACAAACAGTCTCTATAAATTCTTTACAAACGAATTTTCAGGCGTCGTTCGGCTATCAACTCTGCCTATCTCCGTCAGATCAAAACCATGACGGACTCACCAACGCCTGAAGGATTTGAGAGCGTGCTCCAGACCTCAAAGATCCCAAAGCCCGACGACGAGACCGTCGATCCATTCTATTCACAGCGAGACCACAACATCCTCAACGAAGTAAGTATCTCCCACAGAATCCGTACAGGCGTTGACGATGTGTGAGGCGGATGGAAAGTACTTTGCTCACCACCACGCTGAATTCAACAACGACGGCGAATTCGCGGAGACTGACGATGCGAATCCCCAAGAAGAAGACAACGATAACGATTTCGCAGGCGGGAAGGCTCCACCACCGCCGCCTTTGGGTGAGTTGTGGTATGCAGCGTTAAAGACGCACTGACATTCTCCAGCTGAGGAAATAAGCGCTGAATTGCGCGCTCTCTATCAATCATTCCAAACATGCCTCAACTTGCGCGACAAGTAAGTCGATATCTTATCATATGCTACTACTAACAAGTACATCAGGTACATGTCGTTATCGCATCAGCGCATGGAAGACGATCCCTCAAACTATGACGGCAGATTCTTCCCCACTGATAACGACGGCAACGACAAGGGCGATCAGTTCAAGCCATGGCGCATCTATCCACCTCCACCAAAGCCATTCTGGTACAGGAATAACTCACAGGGCATGGAACTGCCGCATGAGCCAGCTCGAGAGAAGAAGACAGAGTTCGAGTGGAAGGACGCAGGCGAAGTACCAAGAGAGCACTCAAAACTCGAGTGGGACTTTGAGATTGACGAGAGAGGCGTCTACCAGGTGTACGAGAAGTCTGACGACTCGCACAAACCAATTTTCAACATACCAACGATAAGGGAGTACTTCATGGACTTGGACTACATCCTTGGTGTTATCAGCGATGGACCTGCCAAGTCTTTTGCGTTCAGGAGGCTCAAGTACTTGCAATCCAGGTGGCAGATGTACTCTTTGATGAACGAGTACCAAGAATTGGCAGAAATGAAGCGCGTTCCTCATCGTGACTTCTACAACGTCAGAAAAGTCGACACACACATTCACCACTCTGCGTGCTTCAACCAGAAGCACTTGCTCCGCTTTATCAAGTACAAGCTTCGCAACTGCCCTGACGATGTCGTCATTCACAGAGACGGCAAGGATCTGACATTGAAGGAGGTCTTCGAGTCCTTGAAGCTTACTGCTTACGATTTGTCTATCGATACGCTCGATATGCACGCGCACCAGGACTCGTTCCATAGATTTGACAAGTTCAACTTGAAGTACAACCCAATCGGTGAATCGCGTCTTCGTGAGGTCTTCCTGAAGACGGACAATTTCATAGAGGGAAGGTACTTGGCGGAGATTACTAAGGAGGTCATGAGCGACTTGGAAGACAGCAAATATCAGGCAGCAGAGTGGCGTATCTCCATCTACGGTAGATCCTTGGATGAATGGGACAAGGTCGCAAAGTGGGCTGTCAACAACAAGCTCTTCTGTGACAATGTCAGGTGGCTCATTCAAGTGCCTCGTCTTTATCACATCTACAAGAACGCTGGCATTGCAGACAATTTTGAACAGATAGTGAAAAATATCTTTCAGCCGCTGTTCGAAGTTACCAAGGATCCAGCCTCACATCCAGAGCTGCACATCTTCTTGCAGAGGGTTATTGGTTTCGACAGCGTCGACGACGAGTCCAAGACGGAGAGGAGAATATACAAGAAGTTCCCTTACCCACGTGTCTGGGACACGAAGCAGAATCCGCCATATGCGTACTGGATCTACTACATGTATGCAAACCTGGCAACGCTCAACAACTGGAGATCAAGACGCGGCTTCAATACGTTCGTTCTTCGACCACACGCAGGTGAGGCAGGTGACACTGACCATTTGACGTCTGCGTTCCTTACTTCGCACTCCATTTCGCACGGTATTCTCCTCAGAAAGGTGCCTGCGCTGCAGTATCTGTACTACTTGCGCCAGATTGGTATTGCCATGTCGCCGTTGTCGAACAACGCTCTTTTCCTTACATACGAGAGGAACCCGTTCCCAGACTTCTTCAGGACGGGATTGAATGTCAGCTTGAGTACTGATGATCCACTCATGCTGGCATTCACGAAGGAGCCGCTGCTCGAAGAGTACAGCGTGGCGGCACAAATCTACAAGCTCAGTCCAGCGGATATGTGCGAGCTGGCGAGAAACTCGGTATTGCAATCCGGATTCGAGATGGAAGTGAAGAGGCACTGGCTGGGCGACAAGTTTTACTCGTCAGGCACAGCAGGCAATGATATTCGCAAAGTGAGTGAGGAGCATGATGAGTGACTGCGCTGACATTACGCAGACAAACGTACCTTACTCTCGCGTAGCGTACAGATACGAGATGCTGAGAGAGGAGATACAGCTGATAGGAGCTGGCTATCTGCCGCCTGTTATCACGAACACGCCTCGCGCAAATACTCAAGACTCTTTAGCTCCCCCACCACAGCATTCACCTTCTAGCAAGAACAAGTTTGCAGACGCTTCGTTCAGTATCAGTCCATTGAAGATCTCGGAGGAGGAAGACAGTAAGGGCGCGCCGTACGGTAGCGGCATCAACGCCAATCAAGAGCTGGCTGCTGCTGCTGCATCGGCAGGCCCGCAAGGAGCACTGTTCAGCATACCAACAGTGTCTGATATGCCGCCAGGGATCATTTCGAAGAACAGGCGCAAGTCAAGTTCAGCCACAAGTAACAAGTAGGATCATAATGTATTGATTTCATCGACTCCTTTGTTGCTTGTAAGATGTTTATAGAATTGCAGCAATGAATATACATCATGTCTGCAAAACAAAGCCTGTGTCTCGCCATTACGTTCTTGGACCGATACAACGACGTCGTCGACACTGGATGAAGGTCACTGCGATAATATCCTTGATAGCTACACTATTCACGCTCGCCAATGCAATAAAATTCGATTTAATAGCAGCTCAATACCCAGAAACCAAGTGCATATGGCATTACGCCAACGCAGACACACTAGTAGTCGTCACAGCGAACGTGAATACAGGGCACAGACAGAGGTGGGATGAGTGTATGCAGTGAGTAGCATTCTAACAGCTCCAGCAGAGTGGACGTGGAGATACTGGACGGATCTTCTGAGCAGTACACCTACCTCCACAAGAAGGACATCAAAGGAGAGACGAGGCTGGCTATCACGACGCATCAGCACGCGGATATCGGCGTGTGCTTTAGGAATTTCCTGGTTGAGAGTGGGTCGAGCAGCCATTCACTGCACTGACTAAATGGCTCACTCAGACGTACCAGCACATCTGCCAGACAAGTACGCGTCCACGATCGACCTCGATATCGACGTCGGTGCTGAGGCTGTCGACTACAACGCCATAGCGAACCAAGAACACCTGTCTACAATTGAGACAGACATGCGCAAGCTGGAGCAGATGACGAGGGAGATCGTGGCTGATATGAACTACCTCAAGAAGCGTGAGGAGAGAATGCGCGACACAAATGGTGGGCTACTATGACTTTTCTTAGCGAAGCGACGAACGCTGACTTGTTCTTCTTCGCAAAGAATCCACTAACACCAGAGTCAAGAACTTTGGTATGATTACGCTGGCCGTACTATTCGTCCTCGGTGTGTGGCAGGTCATTCACTTGAGAAGCTACTTTAGGAGGAAGTATTTGATTTGAAGAAATGGTTCAAAATGCATTATATTACTGTTCATCGTACACGACTGTATTGACCTGTTATTTAGATGTGCTACTAGCTAATGCATTGCTGTCACTGAAAAAATGTAGAGCAGACACGGGATTAGCACGCAACCAGAAGCATGCTAATACTTGAAATCCACCCATTACTCTAGCTAGATTGAAAAAACATCCAAGTCTGTGTATAACTTGGCTGGTTTAGATATCTAGCATCAAATATCTTAAAGAGAGAAGACAAGGAATATGAGCCGAATTTATAGCCAGCGAAAATTTGACTTTTCAAGTCTTCCAATAAAGCAATGAGCTCAGCAATCTATAAAATTTGGAACAGTAGACATTTATCAAGTACAGGCAGCACCTCGCTTAAGCGACCAAGGTGGAAGCGGTTGAGGATTCGTACTTGAAGGTTGGAGCAACGACCTGGGCGCGTCTGTAGTAACGAGTGAGACGGTGGATACGTGACTCGATACAGATGAGACGGAACTTGGAGTCCTTGTCGTTACGGTTACGCTCGAGGTGCTTACGAACGGAGACGGCCTTCTTGATGAGACAGTACAAGTCCTCTGGGAGCTCTGGAGCCAAACCTTGTGACTTGAGGATTCTGAGGATCTTGTTACCGGTGACGAAACGGGTCTGTGGGACACCGTGTTGGTCACGGAGGATGACACCAATCTGAGATGGAGAAAGACCCTTACGAGCGAGCTTGATGATCAAGTCTTTGACATCCTCTGGAGTAGCCTTGAGCCACGAAGGTGGGTTGCGACGGTAAGGAAGGGCAGAAGAGGCTGTAACGGAGTGAGTGGCCGTATCGACCGCAAAAAAGAAGGCACGTACAAATACCCTTGGAAGGATTGTGCATACGACTAGAAGACTTGTGGTCAGCAGAGTCCCCAGCGAGTATGCACAGCGCTCGCACCGTCTCGAATGCGGAAAAGAGAAGACCTTCACAGACGAGTCCGAGAGCGAGCGCTGATGAACGATGAAACGTACCCCATGGTCTGTAGCGTGCGTTAGAGCGTATGCGTCGCTTTGTTGAATTTACTTACGACTTGAAGTGGCTGTTGCTGCTAAGGAGGAATTTTTGAGAAGCGCTGACAAGAGTTGATGAAAATGGCAGTGAAAAAAGCGGGAGAGAGACGAGATAGCGGGGAGTATGTCTGTGATGTGCTTGTTAATCTACGCTGCTCGCTTCACCCTCTGTGCGAGCATATCGCAGCACACGACCAACGATTTGCACACAGCAAAGCCAGATTTAAAGATGTATTTACTGTATTATTCATTACTAGATATACAAGCACTGGCTCTCGCTCCCCGCCGTGCCCAAATAATTTTTTTTCGACGTCGAGATATCGCCATGGAATTTTTGTGAGATAGTTGTTGCACGCCACGAAGAGTTGTTGTGAGTAATTCGTATTATTGCGGCGTAATAAACTAACGTATAGCGCAGGAGTCACGTACGTTTCCTTTCCCCGTTTACTCACCTTGCTCATCTCCCTTATCCCACAGCGAGGCCATTAGTAGGCATCAAAACTTCATTGCTGGCCCAGCGCTGACGCCCGCACAGTGAAGCTCAACATCGCCAACCCACAGACTGGTCTTCAAAAGACCATCAACATCGACGATGAGCGTCGTTTCCGTGTCTTCTTGGAGAAGAGAATGTCCCAAGAAGTTCCAGCGGACTCAATCGGTGACGAGTGGAAGGGCTACATTTTCAGAATCACCGGTGGTAACGACAAGCAAGGTTTCCCAATGAAGCAAGGTGTTTTGCTCCCTCACAGAGTCAAGCTCTTGCTCAAGGCTGGCCACTCTTGCTACAGACCTCGCAGAACCGGTGAGCGTCGCAGGAAGTCTGTCCGCGGTTGTATCGTCAACACGGACATTGCTGTCCTCTCCGTCGCCATTGTCAAGCAAGGCGAGCAGGACATCCCTGGCCTCACTGACGCTACCCTTCCAAAGCGTCTTGGTCCAAAGAGAGCCACCAAGATCCGCAAGTTCTTCAACCTCTCCAAGGAGGACGACGTCCGTAAGTTCGTCATCCGCCGTGAGGTTCAACCAAAGAAGGAGGGTGCAAAGCCATACACCAAGGCACCAAAGATCCAACGTTTGGTCACCCCACAACGTCTCCAACGTCGCCGTCACCTTCGCTCAGTTGCTCGTCGTAACACTGAGTCACAAAAGGAAGTCGTTGCTGAGTACCAGAAGATCCTTGCTAAGCGTCAAGCTGAAAAGAAGGAGAAGCTTTCTGAGATCAGACAGCAAAAGGCTGCCAAGAAGTGAGTTGCTTGGTGTGTATTTACTTTGTCGCTAACAAAATTTACAGGGCTTCTGCTTAAAATTCCATTCTCTTCTCAATACATTGTAAATGAAGAAATGCACAGTGGTTGAGCGCCTTTTCAGAGCTAACAGAGTGTTGTTGTGTGTCCTAGTATCGTTTTCACCTCGTGCAAATCATTTCCAATTGATTCATTCACCAATTTCAATTTTCATTGAAACACCAACACCAACACCCAACACCCAACAGCTGCAGCAACGGCCAGGCACGTTGAATGATCACACTTTATTCAATATCACTGTTTGAATGGCATGCCGCAGCTGTCACGTATGTTATGACATCTTTGAAGCTGAACCGGCATGCACAGGGAATGCACATCAAAGTCTCCTTAACCGAGCCGTTCGTTGATTAAATTCATACGATGCCGGTGCAGATGCTCAGGCTGACCTCAACGGACTCCCTCAATCAGTCCACAAGCACACGATCCTCGATAGATACAGACGTTGGCTCTGTAGATAATCTCATCCTCAACAAGCACAACGATAGCGACAGATCACTCAACGACCTCGATAACCGTTTCTACAATCTCGACCAGCGCTTAGATTACCTCAACAATAAGCATTACCCAGAAGGCGGCAGAGGTTGGCTCGTTCTAGCGGCGTGCACAACTATCAATTTCTTCTATCTCGGACAAGTCTACAGCTTTGGTGTCTACCAATCTGAGCTAGAGAAGCAAGGCGTAGCACCTACATGGAAGCTGGCCTTTGTCAGCGGTCTGGCGACCGGTACTATGGCCTTGGTGGCGGTACCGGGTATGCTGGCGGTCAAGTACACATCGCATAAGCACGTAGCGCTTACTGGCTCTGTCCTGCTTGGTGTCGGCCAAATTGCATCCAGTTTCGCCACAGACAATCTGTCCGCACTGTTCGCTACTCAAGGGCTTGTCGTTGGTGTCGGATTGGCTTTCTGCTTGATCGTACGTTACTATCACTCGTTAGTAACTTGTTTTGACTTTAGCACAGAGTGTCACTGGATTGCCAGCGACTTGGTTCGAAAGGCGGAGAGCATTAGCTTGCGGAATCAACTCAGCTGGCGGAGGCATTGGCGGCGCAGTGCTCAGTCTAGCTGCTGTACATCTCACAGAGAAGGTTGGGCTGCCTTGGTCACTTCGGATCGTTGGCATGATATCACTAGTTTTCACAATACCTGCATCACTTATCTTAAAAGTTGGTGTCCCTGATCCTCCACGGCCGTCTCTCCTACAAGATGTCAAGTTTGCACTCAATAGTAGACTTTTCATCTGTATCATCCTAGCTCAAATACTTGCATCTTGGCCCTTCTTCGCGGTACCAACAGTGAGTCTACTTGGCGAGCAGAATGCGTGCTCATCTCCTCTCAGATACTTCCTACATACGCTAGAAGTCTCGGCTTGTCTGATTCACAAGGAGCGTCATTCAGCGTTGGCTACAATCTCGCATCTGCACTCGGGAGACTGGCACTTGGAGCACTGGCAGACGCATTTGGAAACATAAACTCATTGATACTAAGCTACGCGCTGGCCGGATTGGGTGCGCTGCTGGTCTGGCCATTCGCAACGTCTATAGCGCCTCTAGCGGTTGTTGTTGTTCTCATAGGTGGAGGATGTGGTGGTGTATTTAGTCTTCGTGGGTGTTCCACATTCGTATGTTGCACACCAGCTAATCACCGACTACAGAGGTTCCTTGCATCGGACAGTCAATTGAGACATATAGAATACAAGCTGGAATTGTTTTGTTCGAAATCGGGTCAAGTCCTGGGTACTTCCTAGGCTCTTTCGTCAGTGGCCTTCTACTTGAAAAGCTCGGTGGTGTAGCGGCTGGTGCCAATGCTTACAAGCCTGGCGAGTTTTACATAGGTGGGACATGTCTGGCGGCATGTGCCGTTGTTATACTGGCTCGATTCCTCGGAACAAGGAAGATTCTCGCAAAATACTAGACTTTGTAACGGCATGATCAAGAATGCTTATAATACATGGCAACTTGCGTACAATTCCGCTCCTGACGGGCAGAGCCAATAATACTGTGTCTTCATTCCTGTGCGAACAAAGAAAGTTGCGTGTTGAAGAAGCTCAAACAAGATTGCGTATGAGGATGTCAAAACATGACTCACACCATGGCTTTCCAACTTGCTCGAAGAATGCGTGATCGTTGAATGGCAACTGACATCCCTGTTTTTGTCAGAATCCTTGTGTACATAGCACTGATCGCATACTCACCTCGCAAACAAAGCATTGCAAGTGAAAGAGGCTTCCAAGCGCATCCACTGCATCCTCTGTTACCGATTTGCCGCATGTCTTGCACTTGGGCATATGTAGCCTGTTATGACAGCCCTCACAGTAAGGATGGCCCTTAAACATGGTATATGGCTTATCGAGCGTCTGAAAATCGTTCGAAGGGTTCAAGAAAGGATCACCGCACTGTACGCAGAAGAAGTGATTCAAATGATACAGTCGTCGACTGGGTCCATTTGATTCCGAGAATGCGTCATCGTCGATTGTGATAAAGTTAGTCTCTAATATCGGTGTCTGGCAATGGAAACAGTATGGTGAGAAGTTCTAGACACGTGTCAGCATCATTTTACGAACGCGCTGGACCTACTTCGTGATAGTCCAAATGACAGTATGGTTTGCCTTCGTGCTCAAAGTAATCAATGTGCTCCAATGCTTCTCCGCACTGCGCGCATCTGCTCTAATTAGGCAAGCGGGTGCACCATGTGTGTACTCACTTGAAACAATCAGGATGCCAATGTGCATTCATAGCGTTGACGATTCGCCCTTCTACGACCACTTTACCGCATCCTTGACACGTGGAGAGGCCGAGAGCCAAAGACTTGGCTGAGTACGAAGATTCTAGCTTCGATATCGGTTTGGAGAATGTGCTTGATAACGGGGTCGACAGCCGCGGCGATTTGGCGGGCAACGGCGGCGGCGTATTGGGTACAGAGGGTAAAGGCGGTCTGCTTGAACTTGGTATCGGTGGGAGTGTTGATGAACGCGGTATGGTTTGGTAGCTGGGTTTTCCTGGGGAAGCAGAGTGCTTAGTCGCGTTTTGCACAGTGCCCAGTGGAGGCATCGGCAAAGGCGGCCTTGAATTTGGCGTTTGTGGGAGCTCCCTCATTTGAGATAAGCGCGAATCAACGTTTGGTTTCAACCTCCATGAGCGCTGGCTTACGAAATGTCACGCCTCGATAAATTAATACAAATAATAGAGACGGGCTCGTCGCCGTCTATCAAGCATACAGCGGCCAAGCAGCTCGGCCAGATCTCTCGTCTCAGTGTTGGGAATGATGAAGGATACGTCGGCGTCGAGGGCGAGTGGGTGGAGGCTGTGAGACTCATCTTCAAAGTGAGCAGCGTCTGCTAAATGCTATTTCACTCTGACACCCACGTAGATATTGCCACATCTCCGCTCGAAGAATTGGGACACGAGAATTGCCGCATCGCTTGCTTTGGAATCAATTCTTAAGTCATCTGGGACTTGGAAGGCCTCTCATAGCGACTTGGATCCTCCTGTCACTCTGACCTCTAATCTGCGCATGCTCAGCGTCAAGGACCTATCACAGAACGACAACAAGTTGCTGGCTTCAACAGGCCAAGAGTACGCTTCGTTGAATGGAGCAGATCTACAATCAGCTAAATCAGAAGCTGCCCGTAGACTCGGTTTGGGCTTTCTTGAGCCAGACGACGATTTCGGTTTCGACGTTGAGCACGAGCTTACCTCAAGTCACCATAAAAGTCAGCCTGCTCCACCGCCGCAGATAGTGGAAGATGTCAAGCCGCAAGCGCCGCCACCAACTCAAGAAGCTGCAACGGAGGAAAGCAACACCAGCGGCATGTCAGCAAGAGAAAGAAATCGTTTGAAGCGTAAGAGGAAGCTTGGACATCCAATCAACCCGGCTCCTTCGAAAATAAGAGTACAGGAGCCGACCACAGCTACCAAAGTCGAACCAGCTGAAGATGTGAAGCCATCACAGGAATCACTGATAGTTGATCCAAAAGCCAAGGCAGAGGAAAGAGCTGCAAAGGAGAAGACAGCCCAAAGCGCTACACAGTTCATAGAGCGACCAGCTGGCGAGTATCCGTTCAGCGCCTTGGCCGACGTACTACAGCTAGATCTATTGAACTCATCTTGGGAAGTGCGACATGGTGCGGCTGTCGGTCTGCGAGAGCTCTTCAAAGCTCAGGGCGCTGGAGGCGGCACTCTAGTTAATGTCAAAGAAGAAGACAACGCTTGTAGTCACGCCATCTGGCTGGAGAATATGGCTGCAAACGTACTCTGCGTGTTGGTTCTAGATAGGTTTGGCGACTTTATCTCGGACCAAGTCATATGCCCAGTCAGAGAAACCGCGTCCCAAACTTTAGCTTCGTTGGTTATCCATATGAGTGAAGCTTCAACTAGACAGGTTCATTCCACGCTACATGCTATGATCTACCAGTCGTACTTGTCAAGCGATGGAATTTCTCCTGCAAGCAAAGGGGACAAAGGCTTTGTTTGGGAAATTCGTCACGCCGGTTTACTAGGGCTGAAGTATTTCGTTGCTGTTAAAAAAAGCTTTCTTGGCGAAGACAATGTCATTTTGAAGATGGTAGTGGACTCGACTATCCTTGGACTGAACGATCTTGACGATGACGTACGAGCAGTTGCTGCATCCACAATACAGCCAATAGTAGACGTTGTCATTACCAAGCTTCCAACGAGTGTTCCTCAAATCCTCGATGCTATCTGGGATAGCTTTTCCCAGCTCAAAGACGATCTTTGCAGCAGTACAGGGATCGTAATGAGCTTATTAAGTGACTTTGTTGCCTACGAAAGCACGATGAAAGAACTTCTTGATCCACATAGTCGGTCAAGGCCCAGTTTACCAGATTTGATTTCTCGGTTGTATCCATTCTTCCGTCACACCATTGCTTCAGTTAGACTAGCAGTCGTCAACACGCTCATTGGATTCCTGAAAGTATCCTCACTGCCTAAAGATTGGATCAATGAGACGTTTTTGAGGTTCGTTTATCAAAATGTGATACTTGAAGAACGATCGGATATTCGTGCAGCATCATTGGAACTCTTTCATAGTGCAATCAACTTATTGAAGCCCCAAGAAGTCCAGCGCCACGTTTTTGAACACCTTCAAGGTTGGTTTGCTATAGTGATGACACCTATCGGCCTTCCAATGGACAGCACCTTCTTCTTGAGATCGCAAGGCGTTCACAACCAAAATGTTAACACGGTTGGGCATAATGTTGACAAGAACATCATGGCCCAAGATCTTTCTCTAGTAAGCGTTGATAACATATTGCGAGGAAGGTATGCTGGTGTCAATGCAATAGCAAAAGTTCTTTCAAAGTGGCCAATTGAGTCTCAAGAGTTGTCATTCTGTGGCTTAATACCCGCCTACGTCACCTCAAGCTTCGCTATACATCAACAACTTGCAGCGGCTCTAGTTGAAGATTGGGCATATTACGCTAGCGGCACATTAGTCGAAAATCCACTGGCAAAATCTTTGCAGACGACATTGATCAGCCTTCTTATGGGTGATACGCCCTCAACCTACGCTGAGATGGGAATTTTGCTGACTCAAATTCGCAATGAATGTCAGATTGTCTACAGCTCTCTCATTAATGACGGAAAGTTGAAAAAAGACGTTCTTCCTTCTATACCCGTGGAGGTAGACCCAACCGGATCAGTCGAGGGCGCCTTTTCTCTGTCCGTTGCTGACAAGCTTATGGGATCAGACTACGACGCTGCAGTGAATCAAGTCAACAATCGAAAGAAAAATGCGGTGAGCATGATCGACGACAGGCAAAGAAAAGCTGTTACAACCATTCGACTGTACAAGACCCGCAAGGAACGTTTTGACACTCAAGTATACTCGGCCATAGCAGCAGCAGTAATTGCTCTTGGTGAGCTTCCACAGAAGTTAAATCCTTTGATACGAAGCACTATGAACAGTATCAAGGTGAGCATTTTCTCACTCGTTATATAGCTCACGCGTAAGGCCACAGACAGAGGACAATGTTGATCTGCAAAATAGGGCCGCTAGATCGCTTGCCAACCTTGTTGAGCTTTGTTGCATGCCTTCAGCTAAAAGCAACCCGACTGACAAGATTGTTAAAAATCTTTGCACTTTCGCGTGTCAAAATGAGTCAGATACGCCTATTTTTTCAGCAAATAGCAATTTACGGGACGGGGCACTGACGTTACAGCTTGAAGAGAGCAACGCCAAAGTAGTAATCACGGAAAATCTTAATGATGCGAAAGGCTTACTCAAAGAGAACGAAATGACTCACTCTTTAGTAATTCAAAGAGGTGCTCTAAGTTCTCTTCGTTGTTTGGCAGACAAATTTGGTCAAGATCTGTTTGAACGAGTACCAAAGCTTCTTGACTGCATGTCTTCTTTCAAGCAGCATCGCCTGGACGTTGAAATTGCACCTGAAGTGGGACAAGACATCGTAGACTCTTTTACAGTTTTTAGTATGATTGTTGGTACCGTCGACGCAAGCTTGCATAGCACGCTACTCGAGATGTTGCCTGACGTTTGTCAAGCCACAAGAAGCAATTACGGCGTCATTCGTTATGCTGCTGCCAGAGCTCTAGCTAGTATGTGCAACGCATGCACTAGCGAATCCATGCTCCAGGTCATCCAAAATGTGGTTTCACACATAGGCGACTCGTCTAACGTTTATAACCGCCAGGGATCTCTAGAGAGTCTGCATCGTGAGTTGGTTATAAAGGATCACGTTCATGTCTAACCGCGACAGACATTGTCGGGACGTTAGAAACAGATGTTTTGCCTTACGTGCTGTTCCTGGTTGTACCAGTGCTCGGTCGTGTTAGTGATGCTGACGAAACTGTTCGGAAGCTGGCTACAAGCACTTTTGCCGCACTAGTAAAGCTTGTTCCTTTGGAGGTGTGTATGTGGATGTCAGAATACATAACATCTGACATCATTTTAGGCCGGCCTACCTGATCCTCCTAACTTCCCAGAGGCGTTGCTAGCGAAGCGTGAAGAAGAGCGCGGATTTCTTACACAGCTGCTCGATGGCAGTAAAGTGGAGGAATACAAGATTCCTATTGCACTGAATATTGACTTGAGACGCTATCAAAAAGAAGGTATCTCTTGGCTAGCATTCCTGAAGAAATATCAATTGCACGGCATACTGTGCGATGACATGGGTCTTGGTAAAACGCTACAGTCGATCACAATATTAGCAAGTGCTCATCACGAGAAAGTCGCTTCAGAGAGCAGCAATGAGAGAAAACACATGCCATCGTTAGTTGTTTGTCCCCCTACTTTGACTGGGCATTGGAAACACGAAATAAATACCTACGCTAATAATCTCAAACCCTTACTCTACACTGGTGGGCCAACTGAGCGCAGCAAGATACGGAAAGCTATTTGCCGCCACGATGTAGTGATTATGTCCTACGACGTCGTGAGAAACGACATATCAGACTTGGAGAAAATCAATTGGTTATACTGCATTCTTGATGAGGGTCACGTCATCAAAAACTCAAAAACGAAATTGACGAAGGCTGTCAAAGCAATCAAAGCCCACCACAGGCTGATACTTTCTGGTACACCCATTCAAAATAACATCCTTGAGCTTTGGAGCTTGTTCGATTTCTTGATGCCAGGTTTTCTGGGCACCGAAAAACAATTCAACGATCGATTCGGGAAAATGATAGTCGCTTCTCGCGAGGCGAAAGCTTCATCAAAGGAGCAAGAAGCAGCGAACAACGCTCTCAAAATTCTTCATAAGCAGATTTTGCCATTCATTATGCGCAGGCTCAAGGAAGATGTTCTCAATGATTTACCACCGAAGATAATACAAGACTATTACTGCGATCTATCGGACCTGCAGCAACAACTATACGAAGAATTCGGTAATAGCTCTGCAGCCAGCAATGCTAACAAAGCCGTTGAGACCAATGAGAACGGCGGCGATAAGCAGCAACACGTGTTTCAAGCTCTGCAGTATCTTCGTAAATTGTGTAATCATCCTTCGCTGATTTTCAACAAGGAAAATTCCAAGCATCAGTCGGTAATTCGGACATTGGAGGCCAGAGGCGGTAGCATTCATGACGTGAATAATGCCCCAAAGTTGATAGCATTGAAACAGTTGTTACAAGACTGCGGTATTGGCTCAACAGCTCAGCCTTTTGACGGTTCGGAAAGCGTTAACACAGCAGTAGCACAACATAGGGTACTTATCTTTTGCCAAATGAAGCAAATGCTTGATATAGTGGAGCACGATTTATTTAAACAGCACATGCCTTCAGTATCGTATATGAGATTAGATGGTCAAACACCTGCAGAAAGTCGACATTCTTTGGTCCAGAAGTTCAACCAGGACCCCAGTATCGATGTACTCTTGTTAACAACTCACGTTGGTGGTCTCGGCTTAAATTTGACTGGTGCAGACACAGTCATATTTGTGGAGCACGACTGGAATCCTCAGCGCGATCTGCAGGCGATGGACAGAGCACATAGACTTGGTCAAAAGAAGACAGTAAACGTGTATAGGTTGATCACTAGAGGTACTTTGGAGGAAAAGATTATGGGGTAAGATACACCTTCACACTTATCAGGCCGGCATTTGACTTTCTTACAGCCTACAACGTTTCAAGCTGAACATAGCTAATTCGATCGTTACTCAACAGAATAATAGTCTAGACACTATGGACACGGGGCAGGTGCTGGACCTGTTTAGCCTTTCAACTAGCGCACAGTCCGAGGCAGACCGGACAGCGAAAGCAAATGCCGCAACTTCACAGAATAATGTACTAGAAGGCCTAGAAGATTTGCCACCGGAGAATGAGTATGACTCGCTAGACGTGTCTACCTTTATCAGTGGTGTTTGAGCGGTAGCATTCTGTACACAAGGCAACATATACATACCACAAATAAATTGCGACTAAAGAGGACGATGACGCTTTTGACGCTTTTGACGCTTTTGGCACTTTTCGCTTTTGACCCTAATGACACTTTAACATAACGCCACTTTTGACCATAAATGGCTACCATTAATGGCAGCCTTTAAACAATGGCCACCATTAATTGTAACAGCGCTACCTATAATGTTCTGCTTTCGCTTCAATTTTGCTTTGTTTTCGCTCTTGCTTTTACTTCTTGCATGTGTCTGCTGTACTGTGGCGCCACTGCCCACTAAAGCTGAGGCGAAAGCAAAAGCAGAAGCAAAAACAAAAGCAGAAGCAGAAGCAAGAGCAGAAGCTAAATCAAAGACAGAAGCAGAAGCTGAAGCTGAAGCAAAAGCAGAAACAAAAGCAAAAGCAAAAGCAGAAGCAGAAGCAAAAGCAGAAGCAAAAGAAGAAGCAAAAGCAGAAGCAGAACCAAAAGCATATGCAAAAGCAGAGACAAAAGCAACAGCAAAAGCAAAAGCAGAAGCAAGAAAGCATGAACGCATGAATGCATAAACGGATAAATACATAAATGCGAAAGTGCATAAATGCAGAAATGCATAAATGCATAAATGCACAAATGCATAAATGCATAAATGCACAAATGCTTAAATGTATAAATGCACAAATGCATAAATGCACAAATGCATAAATGCATAAATGCATAAATGCACAAATGCATAAATGCATAAATGCACAAATGCATAAATGCATAAATGCATAAATGCACAAATGCATAAGTGCACAAATGCATAAATGCATAAATGCATAAATGCATAAATGCATAAATGCACAAATGCACAAATGCACAAATGCACAAATGCACAAAAATGCACAAATGCACAAATGCATAAATGCATAAATGCATAAATGCACAAATGCATAAATGCATAAATGCATAAATGCACAAATGCATAAATGCATAAATGCACAAATGCTTAAATGTAAAAAATCCACAAATGCAGAAATGCACAAATGCATAAATGCACAAATGCATAAATGCACAAATGCATAAA